>WNWK01013286.1:0-35000 GCA_009830355.1 Cherax destructor
GCTCACCCCACAGAAGTCTATCAACAGGAGAGCCTGCTATTCCTGCTCTCAAGTCTGCCCCACGATCGCCTTAGCTGCTGGGTTAAGCCCTGGCTCTATTTCTACGACTAAGAAGACTCCTCTCCAGCGCTATTCTTCGTCTGTACCGTCTTCCCCGCTCATCCCATTGGGATCTTACCTGTACTTATTCATTCATTCATTCCTTTCTGGCAGAGGGACGCACATGTGCAGTAGTATATTTCACAGATGGTTCTGTCGACCCTGACAGGAAGAGAGCAGCAGCAGGCATGTACCACAATCGTCACACACAAGGCTGGCGACTCCCTGACCACTGCACGATCCTTCAAGCTGAGCTGATGGCGATTCAGCAGGCAATGTCACATATGCCCTACGACATCGGCTTCGATCTGTCATACATGTTGACTCCACCTCTACAATCAATGCACTTTCCCATCCCCAACCACAGGACAATGTTCACCTCATCACATCGATTCTGAGCATAATGACAGCCTTAGAAATTCAGGGTAACAGATCGATATTGAACTGGATCCCCAGCCATGCTGGCATCCGGGAAAATGAGGTGGCAGATGATGCGGTCAAGGCAGCCACAGATTATCCACATGTTGGGATTACCGTCCCCATCAGCCTACGCCAGACCAAACTGGTGGCCGCCAGAGAAATGAAACTTATGGGGGAGGTCCTAGGTGATACCCCATCTCAACAGTGGTACCGAGCAACGACTCAGGGAGAATCCCACCATATGATAGAAGCTGGTCCAGTGTGCCGTCATACATCGGCTTCGTTTGGGCTTTCCCACAGCCAAGATGATGACAGACAAGGCAGAGGAGGAGATGTGCCAGCACTGCCAGCACGTTGTCCAGCGCCCCCTAACACACTATCTCCTGGAGTGGCAAGTTACTGAGACACTCCGCAGGCAACTAGCACTGTTCGAATCTCCTCCGGTACGGCTAGAAAACATTAGGGACGTGTTTCCATAAGACACCTGCTGTCCCTGTCCCTGTTCACCCATCAGTTTAAAATGGGTACCTGGGTGTTAGTGGACTGGTGTGGGTCGCATCCTGGAACAAAAACTGATCTAATTTGCGGGAAATGCTCAGCATAACAAGCGGCTTTCTATATAGTAGTATGTCATTGATGTCAGCTAGGCCTGTATACCTTGTACATGTACTTGTAGTAAATAAAGATATTATTATTATTATTATTACTTGAGTAACTATCTTGCTTACTTGAGTATCCTGCTTGCTTGATTAACTATTTTGCTTACTTAAGTAACTATCTTGTTTGAGTAACTATTTTGCTTACTTGAGTAACCATCTTGCTTGAGTAACTATCTTGCTTACTTGACTATCTTGCTTGAGTAACTATCTTGCTTCATTTTATAACATTTCATAGTGTTTGCT
Source organism: Cherax destructor (assembly GCA_009830355.1). NCBI lineage: Eukaryota > Metazoa > Arthropoda > Malacostraca > Decapoda > Parastacidae > Cherax > Cherax destructor. The sequence continues at coordinate 1,422 of WNWK01013286.1, forward strand.
TAACTGATGTTGGAAAGGCGTAGAATTAGGGGGGATATGATTGAGGTGTATAAATGGAAAACAGGAATAAATAAAGGTGATGTAAATAGCGTGCTAAAAATATCTAGTATTGACAGGACTCGCAGCAATGGCTTTAAGTTGGATAAATTCAGATTCAGGAAGGATATAGGAAAGCATTGGTTTGGTAATAGAGTTGTCGATGAGTGGAACAAACTCCCGAGTACAGTTATAGAGGCTAAAACGTTGTGTAGTTTTAAAAATAGGCTAGATAAATATATGAGTGGGTGCGGGTGGGTGTGAGTTGGACCTGACTAGTTTGTGCTACTAGGTCAGATGCCGTGCTCCTTCCTTAGTGAATGTAACCTGACCTGGATGGGTCGGGGCATTGACTTAAGCCGGTGGGAGATTTGGACCTGCCTCGCATGGGCCAGTAGGCCTGCTGCAGTGTTCCTTCTTTCTTATGTTCTTATGTTCACTCCTCTTCGACTCATCATACGGTTAACCAAGTAATGGGTTCCTGGACTCATCATGAGCCTCTGTAATTTTTTTGCCCACTGCCCACATGATGGGTATGGGGCGTATGATAAGGCTGGTAAATTTGGCAATAAAGTTGTAGAAGATTGGAAGTGACTCGCAGGTAGTTGCGTCACTGGGGCGAGAATTCTGGTTGGACGGACACATAAGTGGCTGTGAAGGACAGAGAGACACAATACTGCAACAATACACATATAACCCGCACATGAAGAGCTTACGACGACGTTTCGGTCCGACGTTATGGTCCAAGTCGGACCGAAACGTCGTCGTAAGCTCTTCTATGTGCGGGTTATTTGCGCAAGTGGGTGTGGGTGGGTGCGAGTTGGACCCGCCTAGCATGGGCCCATAGGCCTCCTTCAGTGTTCATTCATTCTCGTGTTCTTATAACGTGTTCATCGCCAGTCAACAATACTTGAAGTCTAAAAATAACACTTTTTCCTGTTACTGTTGCAAATCATCTGACTCCTATTTTGTTCAATTTTCTCACACTCGAATTGCCCATAAAATCAGCAGAGACTCAATGTACAGCAGCCGCCGTAAATGAGGACTGCGAGCCAAGAACATAAGAAAGGAGGAACACTGCAGCAGGCCTGTTGGCCCATACTAGGAAGGTCCCTCTCAATGCATTCCACTAATAGAATATTTGCCCAACCCAATTTTCAATGCTACCCAAGTCTCACTCAAATCCAACCCCTCTCACTCATGTATTTATCCAACCTAAATTTGAAACTACCCGATACTACAAGACGATACAAACCTTGTTTTATAACAAGACGCAATTTTTAGTGAATTTTCCCAGTAACAATGAAAACAGAGTGTAATATTTCCCTTACGATACCCCAGGTGAAGCTTTTCTTTGAACTGTCCCTTACGACACCCCAGGTGAAGCTTTTCCTTGAACTGTCCCTTACGACACCCCAGGTGAAGCTTTTCCTTGAACTGTCCCTTGCGACACCCCAGGTGAAGCTTTTCCTTGAACTGTCCCTTACGACACCCCAGGTGAAGCTTTTCCTTGAACTGTCCCTTACGACACCCCAGGTGAAGCTTTTCCTTGAACTGTCCCTTACGACACCCCAGGTGAAGCTTTTCCTTGAACTGTCCCTTACGACACCCCAGGTGAAGCTTTTCCTTGAACTGTCCCTTACGACACCCCAGGTGAAGCTTTTCTTTGAACTGTCCCTTACGACACCCCAGGTGAAGCTTTTCCTTGAACTGTCCCTTGACACCCCAGGTGAAGCTTTTCCTGAACTGTCCCTTACGACACCCCAGGTGAAGCTTTCCTGAACTGTCCCTTACGACACTCCAGGTGAAGCTTTCTTTGAACTGTCCCTTACGACACCCCAGGTGAAGCTTTTCCTTGAACTGTCCCTTACGACACCCCAGGTGAAGCTTTTCCTTGAACTGTCCCTTACGACACCCCAGGTGAAGCTTTTCCTTAAACTGGATTACACTGAAGCCCTATCGTTTCGTAACCTTATCCTCCTTCACCGAGCCCGTGAAGGAAACTCTACCAGAACATAGACTCAATACACCAGTTGTGGAAAAAGACACGCACAGTACAGGACATTTATTAAAGGAAACGTTTCGCCATGAGTGGTTTCGAGTCAGCTGAAGGCTTACAAGAATATGGGATGTAACATGTCACTTAAAATCCACATGTTGAAAGGTTTCACCAAGACATTTCAACCATGGAAAAATGGTACCAGGGCAAATGGGGCACAAGAATGCTTGCAGACTATTGCTGGACATTGGCAAGAGATGATTCTTCAGCCCACTATAAGCGTCAAGCAAAAAGGTAGAGAGTAGGTACGGATTAGAGTTTAAAACATACTGACACATATTGTACGTTATAATATAATAATCAAATATTACATGTCTCGTATCAAGGTGATATTTGGATTCATGGCATGAAAATGCATAAGAATGAACTAATCTTATTTACGAAGCATGAAACTTTTTCAAAAATTGTTGACCAGTGTAATAACTATAATAATAATAATAATAATAATAATAATAATAATAATAATAATAATAATAATAATAATAATAATAAAATAATAATAATAATAATAATAATAATAATAATAATAATAATAAAACAGCAGAAACATTAAAATGAATAATAAGTAAAAGTCATAGTAAAGACGAGGAAAATAAAGATAGCAAGAGTGTTAAGGAATCTTTGGGAAGTACGTCACTTCTTTACGTCTTGCGACGGTACGTTTGCGTGCACACTCGTACGACACTGGACAACGGAAACGAGGAATTACTCGATTTAGATAAACATTGAAGAGGGCCATAAATATCTCACACTCGTCCGTTTCCTGTGTTGTGGCTTCGTCTCTGCTGCTTGTAAGTTCCTTCACACACACACACACACACACACACGCCTACCTTTGATATACCTTTGAAGAGTTTCGAGAGTATCTACTCTCTGAGCCCGGCCATGGGCCAGGCTCGTTTGGTGCTTGCATGGTCAACCAGGCTGTTGCTGCTGGAGGCCCGCTGACCCACATATCCATCACAGTCTGGTTGATCTGGCACCCGATGAAGATACTTGTCCAGTTTCCTCTTGAAGGCTTCTACACTGGTTCCAGCGATGTTTCGGATATCTTCTGGTAAGATGTTGAATAGTTTGGGACCCCGGATGTTAATACAGTGCTCCCGTATTGTCCCCACCGCACCCCTGCTCCTCACTGGGTTTATTTTACACTTTCTCCCATATCTCTCACTCCAGTATGTTGTTATGGCAGTGTGCAGATTTGGGACCAGGCCCTCAAGTACTTTCCATGTATATATTATCATGTATCTCTCTCTCCTCCGCTCCAATGAGTACATGTTCAAGACTTGAAGGCGTTCCCAATAATTTAGATGTTTCAATGGCTCAATGTGAGCCGTAAACGATCTCTGAATTTGTTCCAGCTCTGCTATTTCTCCTGCCCTGAACGGGGCCGTCAGCACTGAGCAGTATTCTAAGTGAGGGAGCACTAGCGATTTGAAGAGTGTCACCATCGGCATTATTTCCCTTGTTTTGAAGGTTCTCAATACCCACCCCGTCATCTTCCTGGCTGTTGTGATCTTTGTCTTGTTATGGTCTTTAAAAGACAGATCAGCAGACATAATTATTCCCAAGTCCTTAACGTGTTCCTTTCGTTCTATGTGGTGACCTCTTGCGTTTTGTATATAGTGTTAATTTTGAGTTCTTCATTTTTTCCATACCTAAGCAGCTGAAACTTATCACCATTGAACGTCATGTTGTTCTCCACTGCTCACTGGAAGACCCTGCTTCTTCACACATAGACGCACTTCAGACAGACGCATGAAGTTCATAGATACACTTCACAGACGTACTTTAGTCATAGACATACTTCAGACAAGACACACTTCAGACAAGACACACTTCAGACAAGATACACTTCAGAGAAGACACACTTCAGACAAGACACACTTCAGACAAGACACACTTCAGACAAGACACACTTCAGACAAGACACACTTCAGACAAGACACACTTCAGACAAGACACACTTCAGACAAGACACACTTCAGACAAGACACACTTCAGACAAGACACACTTCAGACAAGACACACTTCAGACAAGACACACTTCAGACAAGACACACTTCAGACAAGACACTTCGGATATAAACGACCAATTTCCCGATTGTTCAATGAGTATCACATTTACCACCACTAATCTGGCACGATCCTCGTTTGTAGTGGTTTGTTGAAGAGACTGACTTGAGACTGAAAACATCGACTCAGTTACCACTCAGAGAACTGACAGGTACCACTCAGAGTTGCGAAGTGCCAGGTTTTGTGTCTGCTGTGGCACCCAGGCTATGTTAACAGAGTGAACTAAGGCACTGTGAGTGACACGTAAACCGCACTGACATATTAAAGAATACAAGCTACCTGGAGTATACCTGGAGAGGGCTTCGGGGGTCAACGCCCCCGCGGCCCAGTCTGTGACCAGGCCTAGCGGTGGATCAGGGCCTAATCTACAAGGATGTTACTGCTGGCCACACGTTGACGTAGGAAGCACAGCCCGGCTGGTCAGGTACTGAATTTAGATGCCTGTCCAGCGCCTTCTTGAAGACAGCCAGGGGTCTATTGGTAATCCCCCTTATGTATGTTGGGAGGCAGTTGAACGGTCTTGGGCCCCTGACACTTATTGTCTTGTATCTTAGCGTGCTCGTGGAGCCCCACAGAATCTACTCTCCGGAGAGAAGAAGATAGCTACATTATAATGTAAATCTTGAAGCTACCAGAGACTCACCATACAAATCTACACACTTACAAACAACTTATTGGAGTGAGATATATGGGAGGAAGTGTGCAGTAAATCCAGTGAAAAGCAGGGGCGCCGTGGGTACAATAAGAGAAGACTTTGTCAACATCCGTGGGCCAAGACTATTCAGTCTGCTACCAGCACATGGCAGTGTAGGAAAACATATACTACATGCATATATACACATACACATACACATGCATATACATACTTACATGGTGGAGTGAGGGATGAGGTGAGAGTTGAGAGTGGCAAAGTTGATTGAGCAGTGAAATGGAGAGGGAGGAACCCTTATTAACGTGGCAGACACTGTGTCAGGGAGGGAGGGATATAAGAAAGGAGGGAGGGGGGAAAGGTAGAAGAGAGGAAAGGATGGGTGGAGGGAGAGGAGAGGAGGGGAGGTATAAGGTTTATAAGTGAATGTAACTGACTTGCCAGAAATGACAGGCCATGTTTAGTAGGTAAAGTGGTGGAGGGAGTGGGAGGGAAGAGAAAGGGAAGGAGGAAGAGGGAGGGGGAAAGGAGGAAGGGAGAGGGAGAAGGAAGGAGGGAGGGGTAGGGAGAGAGGTAGGAAGGGGCAAGAGAAGGCAGGAGGGGTACAGGAATGGTTAAAGGGTGAGAGGGAGAGTGGGTAAGGGAGGGAGGTGGTGAAGGTGTGGGTAAGTGTAAGGGAGGAATAGATAGGGGATTAAGGAGGTGAGAGAGTGGGTAGGGGTGAGGGAGGTGGTGGAGTGGGTAGGGGTGAAGGAGGTGGAGGAGGAGTGGGTAGGGGGAGGTGAGGGAGTGGGTAGGAATGAGGGAGGGTAATCCAATATTAGCAATGTGCTTATTGAAACAGAGTAATATTTTTTCCACTTTCATTTCCACTAGGCAGTCTATCAGACTATTAAGCAGTCTATCAGATATTTCTATAAGGCAGTCTATTAGACATTCTATTAGGCAGTCTACTAGGTAATTAGACCATCTATTCTAACGGTCAATATTTTAAATAACTTTACCCACATTAGTGTTGCATCTCTTGACTCAGAGTTTCATACCCTCTTTTTGAAGCACTGAATCCTATTAAAGAAGGAATCATCAACTTGAGACATAGTGAATGAATGAGCTGTTGAAGAAGCGAACATGATCAGGAAAGGAAGTGCCCAAGGTGTCGATCATGCCGCCGCCTACTTCAACATCTCATTCTTTCCACTGAATCGTTATTATTCTTCAGATAGTTAATAATAATAATAATAATAATAATAATAATAATAATAATAATAATAATATAATATCTTTATTTACTACTAGTACATGTACAAGGTATACAGGCCTAGCTGACATCAATGACATACTACTATATAGAAAGCCCCTTGTTATGCAGAGCATTTCCCGCAAATTAGGTCCTTGTCCCAGGATGCGACCCACACCAGTCGACTAACTCCTAGGTACCCATTTTACTGATGGGTGAACATAGACAACCGGTGTAAAGAAACACGCCCAATGTTTCTACCCTCGTTGGGAATCGAACGCAGACCCTCGCCGTGTGAAGCGAGAGCTTTAGCGATCAGGCCACGTATTAGAGTGTATATCTGATAATTTTAGGCTTTTCAAGTCTGTAGATATTTCGTAGTCTTGAAGGAAGACCATCTCAGGTACTTCCAGTCAAGGTCACTCTTGCTTCTTAAAAGTGACATGGGTTTTTGACCGTTCTGTTATTTTTTATTATTGTTAATTAGGAACCAACACTGCAATGGTTTTGCGTAATTTATTAGCCAAGACACAGTACTCACTCCACCTCTCTTTCTCATTCTCATGTCTGACATAGACATAGACAGGGATAGATCATTATAGATCATATCACTGCAGACATTTCTAGAATCTGTATAAGAGTGGCATCCATAGAAGACACAGTGAGCCTCCAGGCTGATATCAAGCAAATCTTCCAGAGGAACACTAACAAAAATGTAATCAATAGACAAATTTTAGTTACCACATCATGCAAGGATCGAGGAAATAACAATAAAAAAGATTGGAGCAGTAGACAAAATCAATCTATTCAATATAACATAAATCAAATGTGAGAGATCTGGGAGTGATAATGTCAGAAGCTAGCCACAGAATTTCTAGCTCTGTCCCCCGACACAGTTTGGCCACCGAATCTCCTCTTAGCCACTTTCCCAGAATTTATAAAAGCCTCCCTCCCCATAACTACTGTCTCAGATCACCTCTCCTCGGCAACTCACCACCTGGTCTCCACAGAGGCTAGAGCTCTCAGAGCAAGGCAAGCTATCAGAGAATTAGAGTTCCCAGACCAAGGCAAGCTATCAGGGGATTAGAGTTCCCAGACCAAGGCATGCTATCAGAGGATTAGAGCTCCCAGACCAAGACATGCTATCAAGGGATTTGAGTTCCCAAACCAAGGCAAGCTATCAGGGGATTAGAGCTCCCAGACCAAGGCAAGCTATCAGGGGATTAGAGCTCCCAGACCAAGGCAAGCTATCAGGGGATTAGAGTTCCCAGACCAAGGCATGCTATCAGGGGATTAGAGTTCCCAGACCAAGGCATGCTATCAGGGGATTAGAGTTCCCAGACCAAGGCATGCTATCAGGGGATTAGAGCTCCCAGACCAAGACATGTTATCAGGGGATTAGAGTTCCCAAACCAAGGCAAGCTATCAGGGGATTAGAGCTCCCAGACCAAGGCATGCTATCAGGGGATTAGAGTTCCCAGACCAAGACATGCTATCAGGGGATTACAGGTCCCAGACGAAGGCAAGCTATCAGGGTATTAACACTGTTGATACTAGGGTTACAAACAGACACTGGAGTCCCAGTCTTATATCAGAGCGAGAGTGCTATCATGCTACGAGGTATGAAGGACACACAGAAGGGACACACGGAAAAGAAAAGTAACATTTAAGAAAATTCGGAAGCGTTAAAAAATTGACGTCAAGAAACCGACGTTGAACATTACAAGAAACTGACGTTGAACGCCACGTTAAGAAATTGACGTTGTGCACCACGTCAAGAAACAGACGTTAAACGCCACGTCAAGACTGGGTTGCAGCCAAAGTCAAATTTCGTTAACGGAAAATATTGCAGTTAATTTAGGGTCTTCAAGAGGAAACTGGATAGATTTCTAGAGTCAGTACTTGACCAACTGGGCTGTGGTTCTTACGTAGGATTGCATGCGGCCAGCAATAACAGCCTCGCTGATCAGGCGCTGATCCACCAGGAAGCCTGGTCATGGACCGGGCCTAGGGGGCGTTGACCCCCGGAACACCCTCCAGGTAGAGTGAAGGAAAGAGAGAGAGGAAATAGGGGAGTGATGGAGGGAACTGGGAGGGAAGGGAGAGTAAGGGTAGGGAGAGGGAGGGAAGGGAGAGGAAGGGTAGGGAGAGGGAGGGAAGGGAGAGGGAGGGTAGGAAGAGGGAGGGTTTATCTGGATAGGGTTTCGGGGGTCAACGCCCCCGCGGCCCGGTCCAGGCCTTGTGATGGATCAGGGTCTGATCAACCAGGCTGTTACTGCTGGCCGCACGTAAAGCGATGTACGAAACACAGCCCGCCTGATCAGGTACTTTAGGTGTCTGTCCAGCGCCTTCTTGAAGACAGCCAGGGTCTATTGGTAATCCCCCTTACGTATGCTGGGAGGCAGTTGAGCAGTTTTGGGCCCCTGACACTTATTGTGTTGTCTCTTAGTGCACTCGTGGCACCCCTGCTTTTCATTGGGGGAATGTTGCATCTCCTGCCGAGTCTTTCACGTTCGTAGGGAGTGATTTTCGTGTGCAAGTTTGGTACTAATCCTTCTAGGATTTTCCAAGTGTATATTATCATGTATCTTTCTCGTTTGCATTTCAGGGAATACAAATCAAGGGATTTCAACTGTTCCCAGTAATTTAGGTGTTTTATTATACTTGTGTGTGCCATGAAAGTTCTCTGTACATTCTCCAGGTCAGCCATTTCTCCTGCCTTGGAGGGGGCAGTTAGTGTACAGCAGTATACCAGCCTGGAGAGAACAAGTGATTTAAAGAGAATCATCATGGGCTTGAGATCCCTAGTTTTTGAGGTTCTCATTATTCATTCTATAATTTTTCTAGCAGATGAGGTAGATACATTGTTATGATTTTTGAAGGTGAGATCCTCTGACATTATCACTCTCAGGTCCTTCACATTAGTTTTTAGATCTATTGTGTAGTTATAATTTGTTTTATACCCTGATAAAGTTTTAATTTCCTCAAGTTTTCCATATCTGAGTAGTTCAAATTTTTCTTCATTGAGCTTCATATTGTTTTCTGCGGCCCATTTAAAGATTTGGTTCATGTCTGCTTGGAGTCTTGAAGTGTCTTTGATGGAGGACACTGTCATAGCAAATCGGGTGTTATTCATAAAAAAAGACATGGAACTATGGCTTACATCTCTGTCTATGTCAGATATGAGGATGAGGAACAGGATGGGAGTGAATACTGTGCCTTGTGGAACAGTTTTTCACTGTAGCCACCTCAGACTTTGTTTACTTTTACTTCTTGTGTTCTATTTGCCAGAAAGTTATAGATCCATCTACCAACTTTTCCTGTAATTCCTTTGTCACAGTTTGTGCGCTATCAAACCGTGGTCGCACTTGTCAAAGGCTTTCGCAAAGTCTGTGTATACTACATCTGCGTTTTGTTTATCCTCTATAGCATCCAGGATTGTCATAGTGGTCCAGTAGCTGGACAGGCAGGAGCGACCTGCTCTAAACCCGTGTTGCCCTGGGTTGTGTAACTGATGAGTATCTAGGTGGTTGGCGATCTTGCTTCTTAGAACCCTTCAAAGATTTTTGTACGGGATTTTAGCTCTTTGCAATTGCTTTACTGCCACCTTTGTGGAGTGGGACTATGTCTCTTGTTTTTAGTGACTGTGGGATGAATCCTGTGTTCATGCTTCCTCTCCACAGAATGCTGAAGGCACCTGACAGGGGCTTCTTGCAGTTCTTGAGGAACACAGAGTTCCATGAGTCCGGGCCAGGGGCTGAGTGCATGGGCATGTCATTACTTGCCTTTTTGAAGTCTTGTGGTGTTAGGATAACATCAGATTTTCGAAATGACCAAATTTTGAGGCTCGGTCATAAAAAATTAATTTAGATTGTCGACCCCATGTCTGGTTAACAGCTCACTGAACACTGAGTCATATTTATTTCTTTGCTGTCATCTCTGTAGGGCCCATCTCGTCTAAGCTGGGGTCCAATACTGGATGTTGTTTTTACCTTAGATTTGGCCTAAGAGAAGAAGTATTTTGGGTTTCATTCAATTTCATTGATGGCTTTAAGTTCTTCCTGAGATTCTTGTCTCTTGTAAGATTTCTTAAGTTTAAGTTTGATATTTGCTATTTCTCTGACCAGTGCCTCCCTTTGTATATCAGATATACTGGCTCCTCGCAGCAGCTCTGTCATTCTTCGACTTCGCCTGTATAGGTGTCAGTACTGTGTACTACTGTATACCCATACTAGTAACCTTTAGGCACTGGGCATCTCAGTTCTAGAGAAGACAGTTCAGGTGCCAGGCATCTGAGTGCTCTCCCTTATTTTACCACTAATATAAGTTACCAAGCCATCCATCGTGTGTGTTTATTACATCATAAAGCCATTGCCTTACCAGGTGAGAAGATGGGCATAACGAACTTATAGTCTCATCGTATCCCACTTGAACCTGGTACCTATTTATATACCTATTTATATACCTGAGTACAGAATGCCTCAGTCACAAGTTGCTATTGCAGAAGAATTGATCAATCAGATGCATGATGATGGTGTTATCGCACCTAGTAATTCACCCTGGAATGCGCCTCTGATTCTAGTACCCAAGAAGGATGGTACTTGGTGCCCAGTGATTGACTTTAGGAAGTTAAAGCCAAAAACAATTCCAGATCACTTCCCACTTCCTGTACTTGGTGACCTTTTATGTAATATCGGAGATAAAGTCCTTTCGACCCTAGATTTTTACAAGGATTTTGGAAAGTCCCTCTTCAGAAGGACAGCCAAGAGCTAACCGCATTTTCCACTCCTACATGTCATTACCACTTCCTCCATATGGGCTTCGGTTTATGCTCATCGCCTATCACATTCTCGAGGCTCATGACTCATATTTAAAGGCCTCATAGGTAATGTAGGTAATGCACTTATGGTTTATGTACTTAGATGATGTGATTGTCATGTCAGAAGACGTGGATACGCACTTGAAAAGACTTGATGTGGTACTTAGTAAGCTTGAAGAAGCTAATTTAAAGATCAAACTGTCTAAATGTAAATTTTTCAGATGATCAAGTTTCTTGGTCAGGTAGTCACTCCTAGAGGGGTTACGACTGACCAAAGTAAAGTAACTGCATTATTAAATTTTCCATCTCCCAAAACTGCTGATGCAGTAAGATTCTTTGTGGGCTAAGCAGGTTTTTATAGATCATTCATTGCTAATTTTTCTTCCATAGCAGCTCCTCTAACTGAGTTGCTTAAGAAAAATGCTCCTTTCGTTTGGACCTTCCGTCAATTTTGAAATTTCCAGATTTTTCTAAGCCTTTCTATCTGACAACTGATACTCGTTCAATTGGCATAGGTGTCGTACTAGCTCAGACGACCAGTAGCAAGTACAACGCAGTTGCATTTGCTAGCCAAGTCCTTACAAAGGCTGAATGTAATTATACAGTAACTGAGCAAGAAGCCTTAGCAATAGTATGGTCTTTAAAGCACTTCCGAGACATTATATATCAGTACTCTGTTCATGTCTTGACAGACCATGCCCCACTGATACCTTTATTCCAGAATAAACAACCTTCTGGAAGACTAGCCAGATGGTCCTTGACTATCCAAGAGTTCAACCCTACCTTTGAACATGTTAGTATAGTAACTGCAGATCCTCCATTTAGTGCTGAGGATGTAAAGAATGCTCAAAGAACAGATCCCATGTGGTCTGGTGTGATTCGATTCCTGCTCCAGGAAGATCTTATTCTTACTGTGAAGCCACCAGCACCCATCAGTGACTTTGTCATGAACCAAAAATTACTGTATCGAACAGCCGAGCTGGGTATTCCTAGTAGAAGGGTATACCAGTTAGTAATTCCACAGTCACTAGTGAATGTAGCCTTACAGCTAGTTCACGATGTACCAGGTGTTGCACACTCTTGCATGGATCGTTCTGTGAAACAAGCCAGATTGAAATACTTTTGGTCTCGTATGGCAACTGATATTTCTGAGTATGTTAAGAAATGTAGTGTCTGTATGCAACATAAAGGTAATGTTAATGGTCCTAATCCAATCCAGGTGTATCTAACTACTAGCGAACCATGGGAAAGAGCTACACTAGATCTGTTAACTAGTTTCCTATGTTCCCTCCAGGGCAACAAACATCTGTGTGTTATGGTAGATCATTTCCCCAGATATTGTGAGTTAGTTCCTATTGCAGATAAGACTGCTGAGACAGTAGCTAAAGCATTTAAAGAATGTATAATCTGCAGGCATACCATTCCTAAGTCCCTAGTAACACATAATGGAGGTGAATTCTGTAATGAGATTCTTGAAAATTTGTGTACTTTGTACAAGATCTCTAAATCGACCATTGTTCCTCACCATCCTGCCAGTAATGGTTTAGTGGAAAGAACTAATAAGAAAGTACTTGATGCATTAAGAGCCACTATCAATCCCAATAGTGCAACCTGGGATGAAGTTATACCTGATGTTCAGTGTGCAATAAATTCTGCTTACAATGCTTCTATAGGCGACACTCCACATTATGCGTTGTACGGTGTAGATAAGTGTTCGCCTTATGAGTTGCTATATTCTGTTCCAAAACCAAATTACAATCCTGATGATTTCATAGCAACTTGTACCACCTTAGCTCAGTGTTTTTAGAAGAATCCATGAAACACTTCATAAATCAACAGCAGAATTTACAAGAGTAACTAATACTCGAGCAAAGCCGACCAAAATTAAAGTAGGTTTGAGAGTTATGCTGATTAACTTTAACAAAACATCGGCAGTGCCTAAGCTTGATCAAAAGTTTGTTGGTCTTTATCGAGTAGTTGACCATATCAATGGCAATAAGTATAAAGTTAGAGAAATCAGTACTGGCCAGGATAAAGAATCTTATATAGATCATATGAAGTTAGTATGTGATGATGAGGATGTTCCTACCCAGACTAATGTGACAGACTCTGACAATGTTCCTGACTCTGTACCTACTACCTCTAACAATCAGTCAGACGATCAATATGAATGTCATTATTCCCTACATATATGACAAGTATTGAGAAATCCTCAAGTATCATTTGTAAATACCAATTTAGATCTTCCTCAACCATGGCATGAGTTAGCCATTGCAACAGAGTTTGATCCTCTCAGAGATGATAACCATTCTGCATATGTAAATCTCACCCTAGCAGAGTTGGGGTTAAATGTTAATAACCTTTATAGATGAATTATATAGTTTAATATGTATTTCAACTGTATATTACTATATCAACTTATTACTTGAGAATTTTTTTTTGTGTTCACATTCTCTCCGAAATCTGAGATTTAACAGACTTGGTGCACTCAAATCTAGGGGGATTTGAGTGCACCAAGTCTGTTAAATCTCAGATTTTGGAGAGAATGTGAACACAAAAAAAAATTCTCAAGTAATAATAAGTTGATATAGTAATTTGAGTGCACCAAGTCTGTCTTTCTGTTAAACACTTCCTTCTTTGTACATATACTTCCTCAGAATCCGTAGATCACATGAATACAGATCGTTCGATCATTTTTTTTATCTCTTTTATTGTATAATCCCACAGTTGATTATATTCCCATGAATTGTGATATATCATACGTCTAGTCCAATAACATCTTTAGATATAGTTATCATGTTCAACTGTTGTGTACTTTGACATTGTATAGAATGAGCCCAGAGTCGCAAGCCTGTAGCCTCTAGTCTGTATTAGCTGTATGTTGCCATACGTTAGTGTCGCTTAGCTGTCAGTACTGTGTACTACTGTGTACCCATACCAGTAGCAGTTACTGATTCACTGCCTCCCTACGTAATCACTGACCGTTACTGAGTCATGCTGACCTAGCATTACGTCAAGAGCTCTTAGAATCCGTGCCCACCACTGGGCATCTTAGTTCTAGACAAGGCATAGTAGGAAGTAGACAGATCAGGAGCCAGGCATCTGAGTGCTCTCCCTTATTTTACCACTAATATAAGTTAGCAAGCCATCCATTGTGTGTGTTTATTCCCAAATCCATTAATCAAACTCCCACGACATAGGAAGCATCTCTCTCTTTCTAGTTTGCATCTTCTGTTTCTTTTTCTTAATGGAATCTGCCTTGAGCAGACCTTAGTGCTACATAGTTAATTTTTTCTAGGCAAACGTTCAGATCTGTGTTGATTAAAATATCTTCCCAGCTTATTTCATTTGGGATATTGACTTGATCCCAGTGTGTTTTTGTTTTTGAAGTTGAATTTTGTGAAGGGACCTTCTTAACTGATCACATTTTGCTGGTCAGGAGCTCTGTGCATACATGTCTGTACCTCTATTATGTTGTGATCTGAGTGTATTGTCTTTGATACGGTTATATTATGTATCAGATCGTTGGAGAAATAAACACATAAGCAGTATAATGTGATCCTTTATTGACAACGTTTCGCACACACAGTGGGCTTTATCAAGTCACAAACAGATCTGTGACTTGATTAAGCCCACTGTGTGGGCAACACGTTGCCACTAAAAGATCACATTATACTGCTTATGTGTTTATTTTACCATTGTGTCGGTATTTTATACAATTTACTTTCATCAGATCGTTGTTGCTAGTGAAGATGAGGTCCAGTGTATTTTCTAGCTTTGCTGATTTAAAGTGAATTTGGTGAAGAGATTTAATAGCTCATGTGTGTGGGAATTTTCATCTGCGCTGCCTCCTGGGGTGATCTCTGCTAAAACATTATTTGCTACATTCCTCCATTTTAAGTGTCTCAAGTTGAAATTCCCCAGTAACAAGATGTTTGGGGCAGGAGTTGGGAGAATTTCCAGTGTTCAATTTTCAAAAGCTGTTCTTGGAATTGCTGGGAAGTTGCATCTGGAGGCTTGTATACCACCACAATGACAAGGTTTTAATTTTCAATCTTTACTGCCAAAACTTCAACTACATCATTTGAGGTGTTTAGTAGTTCTGAGCAAATGAACGACTCTGATGTACAGGCCAACCCCCCTTCCCTTGTTGCCTATTTAGTCTGTCGTATCTGAATAGGTTATAACCTGGGTTCCATATTTCGTTGTCAAAATGAACCTTTATGTGGGTCTCTGTGAATGCTGCAAACATTGCATTTGACTCCATGAACAGTCCCTTGATGTACGGTATTTTGTTGTTTGTTGATGGCTTGAGACCCTGTATGTTTGCAAAGATAAATGTCGTTATATTGATGGAATTTAGGGGAGGCTTTGTTTACTGGCATTAATATCTGTTGTACTGGGGTGGAGGCCAATGGCTGCCCCTCAACTCCATAAGTGTTTTCAGTTGGTGTCGGATTTCTGTCATTTCTTGCCAGTCTTTTTTCTTTCCTGGCACTAAAAAAAACTCATCTGGAGAGGTTTTGGCTCCCGTCTTTTGTTTCCCATAGTCTGGCTGATCTGTATCTTCTTGTCCCCTTTAGATGGTGTGCCTGAGAGTATGTTGTAGCAGTGACTTTCAGGGACCGACGAGTGACACACTTCGGGGTGAAATAGTTACAAGAAGAGTAGTTGCACCCTCTTGTTGTCATATGGGTGCGGTATTTTTTGGGATGGCCAAAAGTCCATGTCCCACCTGTTTTTCCCAGATATACCATGCCTGCTGATATCCAAGGCATAGAATTTGCATAGATTGTTTTTTTTTGTTTGTCAGGATTTTTTTGTGGCTGCGTTCCCTACTGGTGCATTTTTTTTCTGTTTCCCCACTGCCTACAGCAGCTGTACGGACATCAGTTTTTACTGGTCTTGTATCAACATTATTCCCCGAGGCATCATCCCCTTTTGTTCCATCTCCAGTAGTGTTGCTACTCTGTACCTCTGGAAATTGTCTTTACCTGTGTCATCACCAGGGCCACTATCTCCATTTGGTGCACTGTCCTCCAGGACAACACCAGACCCATCTGCTGCACTGTCCTCCAGGAAAACACCAGACCCATCTGCTGCACTGTCCTCCAGGACAACACCAGACCCATCTGGTGCACTGTCCTCCAGGACAACACCAGACCCATCTGGTGCACTGTCCTCCAGGACAACACCAGACCCATCTGCTGCACTGTCCTCCAGGACAACACCAGACCCATCTGCTGCACTGTCCTCCAGGACAACACCAGCCCCATCTGGTGCACTGTCCTCCAGGACAACACCAGCCCCATCTGGTGCACTGTCCTCCAGGATAACACCAGGCCCATCTGATGCACTGTCCTCCAGGACAACACCAGACCCATCTGCTGCACTGTCCTCCAGGACAACACCAGACCCATCTGCTGCACTGTCCTCCAGGACAACACCAGACCCATCTGCTGCACTGTCCTCCAGGACAACACCAGACCCATCTGCTGCACTGTCCTCCAGGACAACACCAGACCCATCTGGTGCACTGTCCTCAGGACAACACCAGACCCATCTGCTGCACTGTCCTCCAGGACAACACCAGACCCATCTGCTGCACTGTCCTCCAGGACAACACCAGCCCCATCTGGTGCACTGTCCTCCAGGACAACACCAGCCCCATCTGGTGCACTGTCCTCCAGGATAACACCAGGCCCATCTGATGCACTGTCCTCCAGGACAACACCAGACCCATCTGCTGCACTGTCCTCCAGGACAACACCAGACCCATCTGCTGCACTGTCCTCCAGGACAACACCAGACCCATCTGCTGCACTGTCCTCCAGGACAACACCAGACCCATCTGCTGCACTGTCCTCCAGGACAACACCAGACCCATCTGGTGCACTGTCCTCCAGGACAACACCAGACCCATCTGCTGCACTGTCCTCCAGGACAACACCAGCCCCATCTGCTGCACTCTCCTCCAGGACAACACCAGACCCATCTGCTGCACTCTCCTCCAGGACAACACCAGACCCATCTGCTGCACTGTCCTCCAGGACAACACCAGACCCATCTGCTGCACTGTCCTCCAGGACAACACCAGCCCCATCTGGTGCACTGTCCTCCAGGACAACACCAGCCCCATCTGGTGCACTGTCCTCCAGGATAACACCAGGCCCATCTGATGCACTGTCCTCCAGGACAACACCAGACCCATCTGCTGCACTGTCCTCCAGGACAACACCAGACCCATCTGCTGCACTGTCCTCCAGGACAACACCAGACCCATCTGCTGCACTGTCCTCCAGGACAACACCAGCCCCATCTGCTGCACTGTCCTCCAGGACAACACCAGCCCCATCTGGTGCACTGTCCTCCATGATAACACCAGGCCCATCTGATGCACTGTCCTCCAGGACAACACCAGACCCATCTGCTGCACTGTCCTCCAGGACAACACCAGACCCATCTGCTGCACTGTCCTCCAGGACAACACCAGACCCATCTGCTGCACTGTCCTCCAGGACAACACCAGACCCATCTGCTGCACTGTCCTCCAGGACAACACCAGACCCATCTGGTGCACTGTCCTCCAGGACAACACCAGACCCATCTGCTGCACTGTCCTCCAGGACAACACCAGCCCCATCTGCTGCACTCTCCTCCAGGACAACACCAGACCCATCTGCTGCACTGTCCTCCAGGACAACACCAGACCCATCTGCTGCACTGTCCTCCAGGACAACACCAGACCCATCTGCTGCACTGTCCTCCAGGACAACACCAGACCCATCTGCTGCACTGTCCTCCAGGACAACACCAGACCCATCTGGTGCACTGTCCTCCAGGACAACACCAGACCAATCTGCTGCACTGTCCTCCAGGACAAGACCAGACCCATCTGCTGCACTGTCCTCCAGGACAACACCAGCCCCATCTGGTGCACTGTCCTCCAAGACAACACCAGACCCATCTGGTGCACTGTCCTCCAGGACAACACCAGCCCCATCTGGTGCACTGTCCTCCAGGACAACACCAGAACCATCTGGTGCACTGTCCTCCAGGACAACACCAGACCCATCTGCTGCACTGTCCTCCAGGACAACACCAGACCCATCTGCTGCACTGTCCTCCAGGACAACACCAGCCCCATCTGCTGCACTGTCCTCCAGGACAACACCAGCCCCATCTGGTGCACTGTCCTCCAGGATAACACCAGACCCATCTGCTGCACTGTCCTCCAAGACAACACCAGACCCATCTGCTGCACTGTCCTCCAGGACAACACCAGACCCATCTGCTGCACTGTCCTCCAGGACAACACCAGACCCATCTGCTGCACTGTCCTCCAGGATAACACCAGACCCATCTGGTGCACTGTTCTCCAGGACAACACCAGACCCATCTGGTGCACTGTCCTCCAGGACAACACCAGACCCATCTGCTGCACTGTCCTCCAGGACAACACCAGCCCCATCTGCTGCACTGTCCTCCAGGACAACACCAGACCCATCTGGTGCACTGTCCTCCAGGATAACACCAGACCCATCTGGTGCACTGTCCTCCAGGATAACACCAGACCCATCTGGTGCACTGTCCTCCAGGATAACACCAGACCCATCTGCTGCACTGTCCTCCAGGATAACACCAGCCCCATCTGCTGCACTATCCTCCAGGACAACACCAGACCCATCTGGTGCACTGTCCTCCAGGACAACACCAGACCCATCTGGTGCACTGTCCTCCAGGACAACACCAGACCCATCTGGTGCACTGTCCTCCAGGACAACACCAGACCCATCTGGTGCACTATCCTTCAGGACAACACCAGCCCCGTCTGGTGCACTGTCCTCCAAGTAGGGTAGGGAGAGGGATGGTAGGGAGAGAGGATAGGGAGGAGGGTAGGGCGAGTAATGGTAGGGAGAGGGATGGTAGGAAGATGAATGTTAGGGAGATGGAGGGTAGGGAGATGGAGGGAAAGGAGATGGAGGGTAGGGAGAGGAAGGGCAGAGAGACGGTGTAGGGAAAGAAAGTAGGGAAGGGGAGGGAGATAGACGGGAGGGACAGGGAGAGGAAGGAAAGGGATGGAAGGCAGAGGGATGAGAGGGGGAAGGAGAGGGAGGGTAGGGAGAGAGAGGGAGGGTAGGGAGAGGGAGGGTAGGAAGAGAGAGGGAGGGTAGGGAGAGGGAGGGTAGGGAGAGAGAGGGAGAGAGAGGGAGAGGGAGGGAAGGGAGAGAAGAGGAGAGAGGTTGCTGACCTCTTAACCACCTGAGGTCTCGACATATTTGGCGAGCACCCTTCCCCCCCCTGTCCTTACCATCTCCCTTCCCTCCCCCTCCCCAACACTCCCTTACTACTACATAGTACTCTTCCTCACTACTAAATAGTACTCTTCCTCACTACTAAATAGTACCCTCCTGATTCTCTATCACCCTCTTTTACCATCCTTCAATCTCCCTATCCCTCCCTGACAACTACTATTTAGTACTCGCCCTCGCCCTCCCTGGAAGCTACTATATATAGTACTCTCCCTCGTCTTCCCTCACTACTATAATACTATTCTCCCTCACCCTCCCTGGCAACTACTATATAGTACTCTCCCTCACCCTCTCTGGCAACTACTACATAGTATTCTCCCTCGCCCTCCCTGGCAACTACTATATAGTATTCTCTCTCACAACTACTATATAGTACTCTCCCTCACCCTCCCTGGGAACTACTATACAGTACTCTCCCTCACCCTTCCTGGCAACTACTACATAGTATTCTCCCTCACAACTACTATATAGTACTCTCCCTCACCCTCTCTAGGAACTACTATACAGTACTCTCCCTCGCAACTACTATATAGTACTCTCCCTCACCCTCCCTGGCAACTACTACATAGTACTCTCCCTCCCTGACAACTACTATATAGTATTATCCCTCACAGCTACTATATAGTACTCTCCCTCACCCTCCCTGGCAACTACTATACTCTCCCTCGCCCTCCCTGGCAACTACTATACAGTGCTCTCCCTCACCCTCCCTAGCAACCACTATACTCTCCCTTATCCTTCTTCATGTATTGTGTCTGGAGTATGGAATGGCTTTCTCAGGTCAGTAACGTGATGCAAGTGGCATTACTGTTAAGTAACGTGTACCTTGTGTTGTCGTGGGCATTATTGTTAAGTAACGTGTACCTTGTGTTGTCGTGGGTATTATTGTTAAGTAACGTGTACCTTGTGTTGTCGTGGGTATTATTGTTAAGTAACGTGTACCTTGTGTTGTCGTGGGTATTATTGTTAAGTAACGTGTACCTTGTGTTGTCGTGGGCATTATTGTTAAGTAACGTGTACCTTGTGTTGTCGTGGGTATTATTGTTAAGTAACGTGTACCTTGTGTTGTCGTGGGTATTATTGTTAAGTAACGTGTACCTTGTGTTGTCGTGGGTATTATTGTTAAGTAACGTGTACCTTGTGTTGTCGTGGGTATTATTGTTAAGTAACGTGTACCTTGTGTTGTCGTGGGTATTATTGTTAAGTAACGTGTACCTTGTGTTGTCGTGGGCATTATTGTTAAGTAACGTGTACCTTGTGTTGTCGTGGGTATTATTGTTAAGTAACGTGTACCTTGTGTTGTCGTGGGCATTATTGTTAAGTAACGTGTACCTTGTGTTGTCGTGGGCATTATTGTTAAGTAACGTGTACATTGTGTTGTCGTGGGCATTATTGTTAAGTAACATGTACCCTGTGTTGTCGTGGGCATTATTGTTAAGTAACGTGTACCTTGTGTTGTCGTCTAGTGTTGTTATTTAGCATCCCCGATGGAACTACTTTAACTGGTTGACTGATTTGTTTTCCTTCCAAACTTTTTTGTTTATAATTTGAGAACGCATCATTCGATCGCCTTCAAATTTTCAATGCAGGTGTACCGTAAGTTAGGAAGGGTCCATGTAACAAATGTGCAGGGCTTCCTCTGGTGAAGGGTCGTAGCCACAGGGAAGGGAAGTAAGGGCTGTTTCCCTGCCTACAAGTGTCACCAGTATGTATACTTATAGACAGACTCCCTAACAACATTATAGACAGACTCCCTAACAACATTATAGACAGACTCCCTAACAACATTATAGACAGACTCCCAACTCCCCTCACGTAGGCCAGTACACACATGTCCCTTCCTCAGATTCCCATTAGGATGAGACGAGTGGACGCAGACAGGCTGGACCCTCCACGACTACCAATAATAACGCCTCCGCATAACAGTCAACTGCTACTTCCTTCCACCATCACTCCATCACAACCCACTATTAAACAAGGACCAGCAAGAAGAACTTTTACCCATTGTAAATTAGCCGTGACTATATGGTGTTCCCAACATATGTGGCAGACGTCGGTCAGCCGGGGGAGGGAGGGTGTTACTGCTTGATGATCATCTTGTCCTGTATTTATCTGTATGAAATTATCTTGGCGTGGAATTATCTATATGTAATCCTCAGAGATTTAAGATTAGATTTTGCCGCCGAAGCGGCTGGTTTAGTGTGTACCCCATATCCATCCTGTGGGTGCACAATAGATCTAGGAACTTAGCCCCAAAAGGGATTATAGGAGTCATCTGGATTTACATCTACAGTTCATTTATTTGCTACAATTTTTTTAGTAAATTTGCTTAATATATCTGATATCTTATTTTCATTAATAAGGTATCTTGACATATCACCTAGGTTATTATACCAGTTCTATATTCCTCAATAAGTAGACAATTAGTTACATAGTGTTCAAAATAGTGACCACAGAGCTGACCATATACATTTGGTTTGATCATCATCCGTGTGTCTGCCTAACTGCCAGAAGCACTTGTAACCAAGCCTGAACCTGGCCACTTCAACATCAGTCAGTCTGCTCACTTTGCAAATTGCTCCATACACGTACTTATCTACGTTCATTTTTGTTCACAGTGGGTTATAGATCTACTCAGGCTTCTAACTACATTCCTATAATATCCAGTTTCATTATTTACTTCTCTCCTAATATTATTCTTAATGCTAGACACAGAATCACCAAAGTTATATTCTACATTTTCCTTCAAGGTACTTTTCTTGGCTAACGTATCAACTTAATCATGAAGAAGTAATCCAGTGTGATGGAATCCATAACAATTGTACATTAATTCCCTTTTCCTGGATTTTTTAGTATCTACACCTGCCTTCTCTAATGAGCATATTGTTAGAGTCATTAAGTGAATTAAAAGTTTGCAGTGATGACATCAAATCAGTAATAATCATAGAGTCAAGTTCAGTGTCACAAGTTAACTTTAGCGCCATTAGGAAGGCAAACAATTCAGTTTGTAGTGTAGACGCCCAGTTGTTAATTCTTATACTAACTCAACAAAGTTGGTATCGTCCTGGGAGTGCGTCCTGATGTTTCACTCTGGTGGAAACTTCTAACATTAATTGCTTACATAAACAATGACCTTCAAGGCAGAATTTATCAGGAGAAACAGAGGCTGATGGAAGATCTTGATCATTTAAGAAATAACTGGGATGTAATTTTATCAGAGCATTAAAGCTTGTTGTTAAAAACAATGGTATAACAACCTCGGTGTCAGAGAAGAGACGAACAGCGAGAAAATAGCAGAAATAACTTCAGAAAAACAATTTAAGACTAATGCTTTTTTTATGTTCTTATGAGTTGCCTTATATTGCAAGGCAATATAAGGCAGTATGAGAGCTGGAGTCAAATTCCAGTGTACTGTGGAAATACCCAGCAATGAATGCCGATGATGTGAAAGCAAAATCTGGAAATCTAAGTAGTAAATGTAGCGTAGAAATATTCATTCTGTAAATCTGGAAAAAAACAATTGTCATTGTATTAATTACATAAAAGTTGATTTTACAAAGTAGAAGTGATGCAAGGAGGGAAGAGTATATGGAGAGAAAAAGAGAGGTTAAAAGAGTGGTGAAGCAATGTAAAAAGAGAGCAGATGAGAGAGTGGGTGAGATGTTATCAGCAAATTTTGTTGAAAATAAGAAAAAGTTTTGGAATGAGATTAATAAGTTGAGGAAGCCTAGAGAACAAATGGATTTGACAGTTAAAAATAGGAGAGGAGAGTTATTAAATGGAGAGTTAGAGGTATCGGGAAGATGGAGAGAATATTTTGAGGATTTGTTAAATGTTGATGAAGACAGGGAAGCTGTGATTTCGTGTGTAGGGCAAGGAGGAATAACATCTTGTAGGAGTGTGGAAGAGCCAGTTGTGGGTGTAGGGAAGTTCGTGAGGCAGTGGGTAGAATGAAAGGGGGAAGGCAGCTGGGATTGATGGGATAAAGATAGAAATGTTAAAAGCAGGTGGGGATATAATTTTGGAGTGGTTGGTGCTATTATTTAATAAATGTATGGAAGAGGTAAGGTACCTAGGGATTGGCAGAGAGCGTGTATTGTTCCTTTGTATAAAGGCAAAGGGACAAAAGAGAGTGCAAAAATTATAGGGGAATAAGTCTGTTGAGTGTACCTGGTAAAGTGTATGGTAGAGTTATTATTGAAAGAATTAAGAGTAAAACAGAAAGCAGGATAGCAGATGAACAAGGGGGCTTTAGGAAAGGTAGGGGTGTGTAGACCAAGTGTTTACAGTGAAACATATAGGTGAACAGTATTTGGATAAGGGTAAAGATGTTTTTGTGGCATTTATGGATTTGGAAAAGGCGTATGATAGGGTAGATAGGGGGCAATGTGGCAGATGTTGCAGGTGTATGGAATAGGAGGAAGGTTACTGAAAGCAGTGAAGAGTTTTTATGAGGATAGTGAGGCTCAGGTTAGAGTGTGTAGGAGGGAAGGGACTATTTCCCAGTAAAAGTGGGCCTTAGACAAGGATGTGTGATGTCACCGTGGTTGTTCAATATATTTATAGATGGGGTTGTAAGAGAAGTGAATGCGAGGGTCTTGGCAAGAGGTGTTGGGCTAAAAGATAAAGAAGCAAATACAAAGGGGAGTTGTCACAGTTGCTTTTTGCTGATGACACTGTGCTTTTTGGGAGATTCTGAAGAGAAGCTGCAGAGGTTGGTGGATGAATTTGGTAGGGTGTGTAAAAGAAGAAAATTGAAAGTGAATATAGGAAAGAGTAAGGTGATGAGGATAACAAAAAAAATAGGTGACGAAAGATTGGATATCAGATTGGAGGGAGAGAGTATGGAGGAGGTGAATGTATTCAGATATTTGGGAGTGGACATGTCGGCGGATGGGTCTATGAAGGATGAGGTGAATCATAGAATTGATGAGGGGAAAAGGGTGAGTGGAGCACTTCGGAGTCTGTGGAGACAAAGAACCTTGTCCATGGAAGTAAAGAGGGAATGTATGAGAGTATAGTTATACCAACGCTCTTATATGGGTGTGAAGCATGGGTGATGAATGTTGCAACGAGGAGAAGGCTGGAGGCAGTGGAGATGTCATGTCTGAGGTCAATGTGTGGTGTGAATATAATGCAGAGAATTCGGAGTTTGGAAATTAGGAGGAGGTGCGGATTACCAAAACGATTGTTCAGAGAGCTGAGGAGGGGTTGCTGAGGTGGTTTGGACATGTAGAGAGAATGGAACGAGACAGAGTGACTTCGAGAGTGTATAAATCTGTAGTGGAGGGAAGGCGGGGTAGGGGTCGGCCTAGGAAAGGTTGGAGGGAGGGGGTAAAGGAAGTTTTGTGTGCGAGGGGCTTGGACTTCCAGCAAGCATGTGTGAGCGTATTTGATAGGAGTGAATGGAGGCATATGGTTTTTAATACTTGACGTGCTGTTGGAGTGTGAGCAAAGTAACATTTATGAAGGGATTCAGGGAAACCGGCAGGCCGGACTTGAGTTCTGGAGATGGGAAGTACAGTGCCGGCACTCTGAAGGAGGGGTGTTAATGTTGCAGTTTTATAACTGTAGTGTAAAGCACCCTTCTGGCAAGACAGTGATGGAGTGAATGATGATGAAAGTTTTTCTTTTTCGGGCCACCCTGCCTTGGTGGGAATCGGCCGATGTGTTAATAAAAAAAAAAAAAATAATTTAAATCTTGACGCTTTATGTTGGAATTTATGCTTAATACTGAGAATATTTTGCTCTCTAAGTTACGGCTGCAGTGACTCAACTCTTTACTCTAAGAAGAGTAAACTAAATACACTGAGATAAATGTATATTATAGATACCTACCTACCTGGAGTCTACCTGGAGGGTATTCCGGGGATCGACGTCCCCGCGGCCCGGTCTATAACCAGGCCTCCCGGTGGATCAGGGCCTGATCAACGAGGCTGTTACTGCTGGCTGCACGTAGTCCAACGTACGAACCACAGCCGGCTGATCAGGCACTGACTTTAGGTATCTGTCCAGCTCCCTCTTGAAGACAACCAGAGGTCTACTGGTAATGCCCCTTATGGTTGGTGGGAGGCTGTTGAACAGTCTTGGGCCCCGGACACTTATTGTGTTTTCTCTTAGTGTACCAGTGGCGCCCCTACTTTTCACTGGGGGTACGTTGCACCGTCTGCCAAGTCTTTTGCTTTCGTATGGAGTGATTTCTGTGTGCATATTAGGGACAGTCCCTCCAGAATCTTCCAGGTGTAGATTATGATATATCTCTCTCGCCTGCGCTCCAGTGAATATAAGTCTAGTGCTTCCAGGCGTTCCCAGTAGTTAAGGTGTTTGATGGAACTTATACGTGCAGTAAAGGTTCTCTGTACATTCTCTAGATTTGCAATTTCACCTGCCTTGAATGGGGATGTTAATGTACAGCAGTATTCTAGCCTAGAGAGAACAAGTGATTTAAAAAGGATCATCATTGGCTTAGCATCTCTTGTCTTGAATGTTCTCATTATCCATCCTATCAGTTTCCTCGCAGATGTAATAGTGGCATTGTTGTGGTCCTTGAAGGTGAGGTCTTCGGACATTACCACTCCCAGGTCCTTCACATTACTTTTCCGCTCTATTGTGTGATTAGAGTTTGTAATATACTCAGTCCTAGCTATTATTTCCTCCAGTTTTCCATAACGGAGTAGTTGGAATTTGTCTTCATTGAACATCATATTGTTCTCTGTTGCCCATTGGAAAACTTGGTATATATGTTCTTGGAGATTTGCCGTGTCCTCAATGGATGACAGTCTTATGCAGATCATAGTATCATCTGCAAAGGATGATACAGTGCTGTGGTTTACATCTCTGTCTATGTCTGATATGAGAATGAGGAACAGGATAGGTGCGAGTACTGTGCCTTGTGGAACAGAGCTCTTCACTATGGCAGCATCCGATTTAACTCTGTTTACCACTACTCTTTGTGGTCGATTGGTTAGGAAGTTGAAGATCCATCTGCTACTTTGCCAGTTATCCCTTTAGCACGCATTTTGTGTGCTATTACACCATGATCGCACTTGTCAAAGGCTTTTGCAAAATCTGTGTATACTACATCTGCATTCTGTTTGTTTTCCAGAGCATCTAAGACCATATCATAGTGGTTTAGCAGTTGCGAGAGGCAGGAGCGACCTGCTCTGAAACCATGTTGCCCTGGGTTGTGCAATTTTTGGGAGTCCAAGTGGTTTGCTATCCTGCTTCTTAGAACTCTTTCAAAGATTTTTATGATATGGGACGTTAAAGCTATTGGTCTATAGTCCTTAGCTACTGCTTTGCTGCCACCTTTATGGAGTGGGGCTATATCCGTTGTTTTTAGTGACTGGAATCTCGCCTGTGTCTAAGCTCCTTCTCCATACTATACTTAGGGCCCGTGAGAGTGGTTTCTTGCAGTTCTTAATGAACACAGAGTTGCACGAGTCTGGGCCTGGGGCTGAGTGCATGGGCATGTCGTCGATGGCTTTCTCAAAGTCTAGAGGGGTTAGGGTTATGTCAGAAATTTGGCATACATGTCAGAAATTTGTGTGTTATGGTAGTGAAAGCTTCCCTGGTAATGGAAGCTTTCCTGGTAGCAGTAGCTTCCTTGGTAGTGGTAGTTTCCCTGGTAATGGAAGCTTCCCTGGTAGTGGTAGCTTCCCTGGTAGTGGAAGCTTCCTTGGTAGTGGTAGCTTCCCTGGTAGTGGTAGCTTCCTTGGTAGTGGTAGCTTCCCTGGTAGTGGTAGCTTCCTTGGTAGTGGTAGCTTCCCTGGTAGTGGCAGCTTCCCTGGTAGTGGTAGCTTCCCTGGTAGTGGTAGCTTCCTTGGTAGTGGTAGCTTCCCTGGTAGTGGAAGCTTCCTTGGTAGTGGTAGCTTCCCTGGTAGTGGTAGCTTCCTTGGTAGTGGTAGCTTCCCTGGTAGTGGTAGCTTCCTTGGTAGTGGTAGCTTCCCTGGTAGTGGCAGCTTCCCTGGTAGTGGCAGCTTCCCTGGTAGTGGAAGATTAATCTTAATGGCATTATTGATTTGTTTACTAGTCGTAAAGCCCAGAGGAATGCCTTCTGGTTACTAGCTCATCTCAACTTCTAAAATATAGATGGCGGAGACACTGGGCACTGAGACGGTGCTGTACTGAAGGGATGTCTGCCTCTGTATTACAAACTCTCAACTGGGAAAGATCGAAAAGCTCCTAGACACAAGGGTATACCTTGATGATGAATGAGATCATTTTAGAATGAGTAGCGGGCCGGGGAGTATGGTTCGTCTCTGTAGTCTAGTTTGTATGAATGTAATGAGAAGAAGAGTTTGTCTATCACCTCCGCAAGGAAAACGGGGTGAAGTGTCAGTAGGTTGAGCTAAATATGACAGGCAGCTTTTAGAAAGGTTATGTGAGATTCTTCAGAACATTCGACGTTCAGAGAGAAGACCCAGAAATTTGACCGCATGTTGTTCAAAATCACATAGCCATAAGACAGGATAATGGATAATTAGGCGTCTCATAAAAGTTATCCTTTATGTTTTAGAAATGATAAACTTTAAACCATGTGAAGTGGCCTAGTTGGAAGTGTGAACGATAGAGTTGGAGAAGGATGCAAAGGGCTGACAGTGTGTGCCTGCACAAGCACTGACACAATCGTCTACATACAGCGGTGACCAGGTATATGAGGTGTATCAGGGAGTGTGAAGAAAACGTTGTAAACGTCCATATGAGAGATGGAAACTCTAGTCTAATGGATTAGATTCCCATTCGAGTTTGAAATGAAGAAAGGAGTGAATAAACGTAGCCTCTGAGAAACATGAATGAGGTGATGCCTAATTCCCGCTGTAAAATTTTAACCAGGAACTGTAAGAACGGAGGCAGGGTCTGCAGAGTACTTGCCTTCTAAGTGTTCTCCAAACTAGGCACATGCTGTCGAGGTGGTGGCAGTTACAGTGGGCACGTAAGCCCGTCAACAAGTTCATTTAGTTATCCTTATAAAGTGACGAAAATGCCCCTTTGCTTGTTTGTAAGTCAGGAACAAGTGTGTAGGTCCCTTGTAAATATGGCGGCCTCATGTAACGCGTTTGAGATGAACTAAGTGAGAGCAGCAGGGAGACCTCCAGGGAACACATTTTTATGTTTACCTGAGGTTCGTGAGATTGCAAATGTGGCTGCACAGAGACCGCAGATGGCGAAGATTTGTAACAACTCGTATGTGGAGAATGAATCAGGAGGACCACCGGGAAAAAGGTATGGCGTGCATAAAGTTCTCAATCTTGGCGCTCAAGTTGCCACTGGGATCGACGAGGAAGTCGGGTGTATGTACGGCAAGTAGTGAGAAGAGGCAAGTAATCACTGCCGTGCTGTGGAAGAGGAGCAGGTAGTGTGTGGTGAAGGGAACTAGGCGAGTAGAGAAGGAAAGGCCGAGAAAAAGACTTAACTGATCTCTACGAGAGTTATAGTGCAACACTTACCACAGTTAATGATGAGAGTTAAAAATCACCCAATAAATGAAGTTGCAAAGGCGTGACGGGGAAAGATACGAAAAGCAGACCGTATATCATTTATTTAAGCAGACACTAGCTGTAGTAATTGTAAACGTACCTAGCCAGAGTGGGAATTATGACTGTGTGAGGTAGTCTGGGAGATCAACAATTAAACTCAACTGATTCCATCTGTATCCTCTGATATTCCATTGTAATATCACCATCATTGAAATATCGGCACTATTAGATATCAGTAATTTATACAGCAGTATTAGAGAACAGGTGGTGGCTATTGGGTAGGGGGGTGGATGATTAAGTCGTTGTGTAATAGCAGCAGTAAATCATTAATAAGGGATTTATGTACAGTGTAACAGTAGAAGTAGGAAGCAGGGAAGGAGGTAGTGGAGGGTGAAAATCTCAAAGTATTGTATAGTCGTATTTGAGTGTTCGGGTTTGAAATAATCCTCTTCATATTTCTTGTATAAATCAGAATTTCTCGAGGACCATTTTGTGCTTTGTCTTTTCGATGCATAGCGATGTTGTCTTAGTCATTTCTGTAGTCAGTGTTAAAGGCAGGCAGTGTGATTAATATAAGAGGTGGAAAAGAAAAATGGAGTCGGGAGGAGAGACTGCCAGCTCCCAAGATAAGAAGAGGTTGAGAGAGGTTAGTTGTCTTTTGAGATATAAGGGTCTGTGTGGGTGCACCTCGAGTAGTGGATACATGGAAGGGGTGACTATATTTTGGCAGTAATTGGTAGGGAATTTTTCAGATAGGCTGATGTTTTGTTTTTTAGTCTTTGTGGTTGAAGTGAAACGTCGAAGGATGGCAGAGGGAAGATGGCAGCCGGCGTAGAGGTAGGAACATCAAAGGTGAGGCCTTCATTGATGTTGAACACTGGTGTGATGTGTTAGAGTTCTAGGTTTCTAATAGCCTTTGAGTGTGTCAGGTAGTTCTGAAGTACGATTTATGTGGTATTTTTCCCAGGGTCACTGCCGTACTGTATCATACACTTTTTTCTTTAAGTAGCATATTTCACTTTCTGGAAGAAAAGAGGAACACTGTTGGGAACACAAAGTGTGTTTCTCCTCAGGTATGTGGTTGGTTATAGGGTGGATTATTATGATGTGTTTCTCCCTAGTCTGGACATTGCGCTAGCGATCTGCAATATTCCGTGGAGTGGTCGAAGAGTCAGTATTGCCAGAACTGTTGAGGAGCTGGTTTGATTTTCCTTGTTAACCTCTGTCTCACCATGTAGACAGAGCGGGAGGTCCCGACAATCGAAGGTTAGCTTAGCTACATTACTATATCATCTCTGCTACGACCTGGACAGACTTTGGTGATGGAAAGATGTCGTAGCTCCAGTTGCTGGTGAATGTCTGGGCAGCAATGTTTAAATTCCTGTTGCGTTATAGTGTGCGGGATGAGAAGTTCCATAACCTGAAGTGAAGAAAGATTGTCTCTATCTTGACTGAGACATTTCCCAGAGTGTAGATATGTGAAAGATTGGTGGCCTGGTCTGTTTTATTTGCAGTGATAATACGCATTCCACTCCCTGGGCCATGAAAAAAAAACGTTTTGGCCAACGGAGATCACGAGTTTGTTATTAATACGATCAATGAAATTTACAAAAATTTATCTCGTATTATACTGCGACAGATAGTGATGTTGTTCCTCTTGCCCTACCTGGGACTACGTCTTGCCCTACCTGGGACTACGTCTTGCCCTACCTGGGACTACGTCTTGCCCTACCTGGGACTACGTCTTGCCCTACCTGGGACTACCGTCTTGCCCTACCTGGGACTACCTCTTGCCCTACCTGGGACTACGTCTTGCCCTACCTGGGACTACCTCTTGCCCTACCTGGGACTACCTCTTGCCCTACCTGGGACTACCTCTTGCCCTACCTGGGACTACCTCTTGCCCTACCTGGGACTACCTCTTGCACTACCTGGGACTACCTCTTGCACTACCTGGGACTACCTCTTGCACTACCTGGGACTACCTCTTGCCCTACCTGGGACTACCTCTTGCCCTACCTGGGACTACCTCTTGCCCTACCTGGGACTACCTCTTGCCCTACCTGGGACTACCTCTTGCCCTACCTGGGACTACCTCTTGCCCAACCTGGGACTACCTCTTGCACTACCTGGGACTACCTCTTGCACTACCTGGGACTACCTCTTGCCCTACCTTGGACTACCTCTTGCCCTACCTGGGACTACTTCTTGCCCTACCTGGGACTACCTCTTGCCGTACCTGGGACTACCTCTTGCCCTACCTGGGACTACCTCTTGCCCTACCTGGGATACTCTTGCCCTACCTGGGACTACGTCTTGCCCTACCTGGGACTACCTCTTGCCCTACCTGGGACTACCTCTTGCCCTACCTGGGACTACCCCTTGCTTACCTGGGACTACCTCTTGCCCTACCTGGGACTACCTCTTGCCCTACCTGGGACTACCTCTTGCCCTACCTGGGACTACCTCTTGCCCTACCTGGGACTACCTCTTGCCCTACCTGGGACTACCTCTTGCCCTACCTGGGACTACCTCTTGCCCTACCTGGGACTACCTCTTGCCCTACCTGGGACTACCTCTTGCCTACCTGGGACTACTCTTGCCCTACCTGGGACTACCTCTTGCCCTACCTGGGACTACCTCTTGCCCTACCTTGGACTACCTTTGCCCTACCTGGGACTACCTCTTGCCCTACCTGGGACTACCTCTTGCCCTACTCTGGGACTACTTTTTGCCCTACCTGGGACTACTTTTTGCCCTACCTGGGACTACTCTTGCCCTACCTGGGACTACCGTCTTGCCCTACCTGGGACTACCTATTGCCCTACCTGGGACTACCTATTGCCCTACCTGGGACTACCTTTGCCCTACCTGGGACTACCTCTTGCCCTACCTGGGACTACCTCTTGCCCTACCTGGGACTACCTCTTGCACTACCTGGGACTACCTCTTGCCCTACCTGGGACTACGTCTTGCCCTACCTGGGACTACCTCTTGCCTACCTGGACACCTCTCTGCCCTACCGGGACTACCTCTTGCCCTACCTGGGACTACGTCTTGCCCTACCTGGGACTACCTCTTGCCCTACCTGGGACTACCTCTTGCCCTACCTGGGACTACCTATTGCCCTATCTGGGACTACCTCTTGCCCTACCTGGGACTACCTCTTGCCCTACCTGGGACTACCTCTTGCCCTACCTGGGACTACCTCTTGCCCGACCTGGGACTACCTCTTGCCCTACCTGGGACTACCTCTTCCCTACCTGGGACTACCTCTTGCCCTACCTGGGACTACCTCTTGACCTACCTGGGACTACGTCTTGCCCTACATGGGACTACGTCTTGCCCTACCTGGAACTACCTCTTGCCCTACCTGGGAGTACGCCTTGCCCTACCTGGCACTACGTCTTGCCCTACCTGGCACTACGTCTTTCCCTACCTGGCACTACGTCTTGCCCTACCTGGCACTACGTCTTGCCCTACCTGGCACTACGTCTTGCCCTACCTGGCACTACGTCTTGCCCTACCTGGCACTACGACTTGCCCTACCTGGCACTACGTCTTGCCCTACCTGGCACTACGTCTTGCCCTACCTGGCACTACGTCTTGCCCTACCTGGCACTACGTCTTGCCCTACCTGGTGCACACCAGGATGATGAAATTGCCTGATCAAACAGGGATCACTCATCTTGCAACTGCCATTCGGTTAATAATGGAGTTGGTGGGAACCAACAAAAAAGCAGGAGTCATATTCTTTCAGTTGTCACTGTTAGAACTGCAGGCAACCTCCAGTAGTACTCCGGCAATCAGAGACCCTGCCAGATGACCACTTATCTCACTAGAGGACAACTTGACCCGTCAGAGAGACGTCACCCTCAGATATTACAACTTTCATCATGGCGGAGTGACCTGGCGCCCTCAGCACTACCAATGATTGTTAGGTTAAAACAGCTGATGTCTAGTAGCTGCATTTCACAAAAGAGGAAATATCTCCGCTAATGAGACCAAAAAGGGAGGGAGGAGTGAAGAGGTATTTATATGTGACCTGAGGAAGGAGAGAAACGGTCTATTTCCTCGGATCAAAGTCTCCTTCGCCACAACATGGTATCCCTGTGAAGGGGTAACTCACATAGTCTAGGGTAACAGCATATTCCTGATGTATGTAATTTTGCTAAATAAAAAAAAATTATTGCCTCATTCTGCATTTTACTGTAAGAGAATCATGAAAGAATCATTGATTCTTCCTGGTCACAAGGGTCACTCTGATGATTGCATCAAGTGGTATTCAGAAGTATCAAGGTCATTAAATGGAATATAAGTGTTATTAAATACTCTGTTTAAGAGGCACGTAAGTTGCCCCGGGGGAACTTACGTGCCCCTTTTAAGAGTGAAGAGAGCCTTGCCCCCCGGTATGACACTCCATGCACCTGCCTGGTAGGCCTACCTTAGGCCTGCCCAGGCATCACTGAGGAAGGAAGCAGACTCGGCCTTGGATGTAAGTTCTTATTTAGTCTTCTTATATAAATGTAAACTTTTCCAGAAAGAATATATTGTAAATTAGTAGAAGTGAACTTAATATAAGAGAGTAAAGTTAAACAATGTGACTACGATGAAACAAACTGAAATGAGTTAACGAAATTCTGACAGTTTGGTCCTACGAGACTGAATTATTGAATATCACATTAAAGAAACTACGAAGCCGCATCATGAAGCTCAAACAATGCAAGAAAATCGATCGACACTTAGCTCGGTGTAATATCTATTACGTCATTCCCATGGTGTGGGCGGTAGTTAAAAGTTTACAGAGGCACTTACGTAATGGGCCCAGGGACTGTACCTCAACATTACAGAGGTGCATAATGGGTCATGGGACTGGGCCACAAAGTTATGATAGCTAAACAAGTTACGGTGG
>WNWK01013286.1:40000-55971 GCA_009830355.1 Cherax destructor
AGTCATGGTACTGTTCCACTCATGGTACTGTTTCACTCATGGTATTGTTCCACTCATGGTACTGTTCCACTCATGGTATTGTTCCAGTCATGGTACTGTTCCAGTCATGGTACTGTTTCACTCATGGTATTGTTCCACTCATGGAATTGTACCACTCATGGTATTGTTCCAGTCATGGTACTGTTCCACTCATGGTACTGTTCCACTCATGGTACTGTTCCAGTCATGGTACTGTTCCAATCATGGTATTGTTCCAGTCATGGTACTGTTCCACTCATGGTATTGTTCCACTCATGGTACTGTTCCACTCATGGTACTGTTCCACTCATGGTATTGTTCCACTCATGGTACTGTTCCACTCATGGTACTGTTCCACTCATGGTACTGTTCCACTAATGGCATTGTTCCACTCATGGTATTGTTCCATTCATGGTATTGTTCCACTCATGGTATTGTTCCATTCATGGTACTGTTCCACTCATGGGATTGTTCGTCATGGTATTGTTCCAGTCATGGTATTGTTCCATTCATGGTACTGTTCCAGTCATGGTATTGTTCCACTCATGGTATTCCACTCATGGTATTCCACTCAGGGTATTGTTCCACTCATGGTACTGTTCCAGTCACGGTATTGTTATTCTTATTGTTCATGTTATACACACTATACTCGGTGTCTTACGAGTGTAGATGGCCTGGTCAGTGGTGGGTTAACGCAGGTGTACGCAAACTTACCCATACCTCACTTTCCGCCCAGGAATCGAACCGCGAGTCTTTTCTTGGCGAGGCAAACGTTCCAGAACTAAACTGTAGGTCACCTATAATAATTTTCACCTGCATAATCTCACGACACTGCTAGGTAGTTACTAGCAACCTGCCTTCAATAATCTCACGACACTGCTAGGTAGTGACTAGCAACCTGCCTTCAATAATCTTACGACACTGCTAGGTAGTTACTAGCAACCTGCCTTCAATAATCTCACGACACTGCTAGGTAGTGACTAGCAACCTGCCTTCAATAATCTCAAGACACTGCTAGGTAGTTACTAGCAACCTGCCTTCAATAATCTCACGACACTGCTAGGTAGTGACTAGCAACCTGCCTTCAATAATCTCAAGACACTGCTAGGTAGTGACTAGCAACCTGCCTTCAATAATCTCATGACACTGCTAGGTAGTGACTAGCAACCTGCCTTCAATAATCTTACGACACTGCTAGGTAGTGACTAGCAACCTGCCTTCAATAATCTCACGACAGTGCTAGGTAGTGACTAGCAACCTGCCTTCAATAATCTCAAGACACTGCTAGGTAGTGACTAGCAACCTGCCTTCAATAATCTCATGACACTGCTAGGTAGTGACTAGCAACCTGCCTTCAATAATCTCACGACACTGCTAGGTAGTGACTAGCAACCTGCCTTCAATAATCTCAAGACACTGCTAGGTAGTGACTAGCAACCTGCCTTCAATAATCTCAAGACACTGCTAGGTAGTGACTAGCAACCTGCCTTCAATAATCTCACGACACTGCTAGGTAGTGACTAGCAACCTGCCTTCAATAATCTCATGACACTGCTAGGTAGTGACTAGCAACCTGCCTTCAATAATCTTACGACACTGCTAGGTAGTGACTAGCAACCTGCCTTCAATAATCTCAAGACACTGCTAGGTAGTGACTAGCAACCTGCCTTCAATAATCTCAAGACACTGCTAGGTAGTGACTAGCAACCTGCCTTCAATAATCTTACGACACTGCTAGGTAGTGACTAGCAACCTGCCTTCAATAATCTCAAGACACTGCTAGGTAGTGACTAGCAACCTGCCTTCAATAATCTCAAGACACTGCTAGGTAGTGACTAGCAACCTGCCTTCAATAATCTCAAGACACTGCTAGGTAGTTACTAGCAACCTGCCTTCAATAATCTCA
This sequence comes from Cherax destructor, assembly GCA_009830355.1. NCBI lineage: Eukaryota > Metazoa > Arthropoda > Malacostraca > Decapoda > Parastacidae > Cherax > Cherax destructor. The sequence continues at coordinate 41,925 of WNWK01013286.1, forward strand.
CGACACTGCTAGGTAGTGACTAGCAACCTGCCTTCAATAATCTCACGACACTGCTAGGTAGTGACTAGCAACCTGCCTTCAATAATCTCACGACACTGCTAGGTAGTGACTAGCAACCTGCCTTCAATAATTGCTTGTTTCCCGACAGATAAAACACAATAGTCTGATCTTTTTTTTATCTCGCTAATAACCCCTGCCCTGCACGATATTTTATTAAACCCCTGGCAATGCGTCAGTCACCCTTGACAGGGGATAACTCACGGTGAGAGTTATCTTTGATGTGAGTGAATAACTTAGCAGTGACGTCACGCCAGCAGCGTGACATTAACTGCAGCTCCGACCTTCACAAAAGTTTAGTTTTAAAAATAAGATGGTGGAGTGTGATGAAACTGAGGTCTCGTGTGATGAAGCGGGATGGTGTGAAGTGTGAAGTGAGATGAAGTGAAGTGTGGTGAAGCGGGATGAAGTGTGGTAAAGTGGGATGAAGTGTGGTGAAGCGGGATGAAGTGTGGTGAAGTGGGATGAAGTTTGGTGAAGCGGGATGAAGTGTGGTGAAGTGGGATGAAGTGTGGTGAAGTGGGATGAAGTGTGGTGAAGCGGGATGAAGTGTGGTGAAGTGGGATGAAGTGTGGTGAAGTGGGATGAAGTGTGGTGAAGAGGGATGAAGTGTGGTGAAGCGGGATGAAGTGTGGTGAAGCGGGATGAAGTGTGGTGAAGCGGGATGAAGTGTTGTGAAGCGGTATGAAGTGTGGTTAAGCGGGATGAAGTGTGGTGAAGCGGGATGAAGTGTGGTGAAGCGGGATGAAGTGTGGTGAAGCGGGATGGTGTGGTGAAGTGGGATGAAGTGTGGTGAAGCGGGATGAAGTGTGGTGAAGTGTGACGTGGGATGAAGTTTACAATCTTGAAGTGATCAAGAGCCCAGGTGGTGTTCCCTCAGTGGGGTGGTAACTGCGTCTCTCCTTCGCAATCTCTAATAATTATCTAAATCTCCTAACATTACTATTATAATTATTTATTTATTTATTCCCAGTCTGTCCCTTCCTCTCACCATCCTTAATGGCAACACCCCCCCCTTCCCATCACTTTTCTACCCTTACCCCTTCCCATTACCCACCCACCCCTTCCCATCACCAAGTTTCCCGTCATCATCCCCTTCACCCCTTCCCATCACCATCCTCTTCAACCTTCCCATCACCATCCTCTTCACCCCTTCCCATCACCATCCTCTTCACCCCTTCCCATCACCATCCTCTTCACCCCTTCCCATCACCGTCATGCGAGCGTGTAAAATGCCAACCATTTGTTGCAGCACTTGTTGCAACGTGTATGACACCTGACACCGAGCGTGGCACCTGACACCATGACTCATGATGCCACTTGGCACTACATGACGTCATCTGACGTGCAGTACGTCACTAGCCTCGACATCTGACACTCTGCGTTCAACACTTGATGCAGGAATTAATGCTGATAATCTCACTTACTATTAGTGAAAATGATCCTAATATTGGTTAGTGAGAGAGAGAGAGAGAGAGAGAGAGAGAGAGAGAGAGAGAGAGAGAGAGAGAGAGAGAGAGAGAGAATGTATGTTGAGAATACCACCATAACAGACAACATTCACTGTCAACAGGAACTCCAAAACCTGTCAATCACTTGACCTTGGTCCGTCAGTGAGACAGTGAACTGCACTACCAATCACTGTCCTCAGCCTGGACACCCCTCAGCTACACTATTTTCCTTTCAATTACACACAAGTGTATGCAACAAGAGTGTGCAGCTGCAACACTCTGTGACAGACAAACCAAGGGAACAAAGGATATCAATATTTCCCACATTCTCCTGTCATATTCCGTCACACAGGATGTTCTTTTTATCATGTGATGGAATGTGTCAACCTGACCTCCACTTATTACCCCCATTAATGAAAAAAATACCACAGTGAAAATAGAAAATAAATCCTGAGCGGATTCATGTGGTTATACACATACCTTCCTCTGAAGATGTGTATAACCACATGAAAGCACTAAAGTTTTACTTCCTATTTTCATTGTGGTACTTTTTTCATATTTGCAGTCACGCGTTTTATTGAGATTTCTTCCCATCCCCATTAATATTCTCACTAACAGGGATATTTCACTTTTAATGCGGAATCTAACTACTAGATTAGATTTTAAGAGGCTAGATTATTGTGCACCTCATACCCGTCCTGTGGTGGGTAGCACAAGAGCAAATGCATATACAAAAGACCTAGGAACTAGGCAAGCAAATTTAAGATATGTATTTGCTTACTCTGTTATCTTACTTTCATTAATAAGATACCTTGACATATCTCTTAGGTTATTATACTATCTCTATATTACTCACTAAGCGGATAATTAAGCGCATAATGTTCAAGAAAGTAACCATGGGGCTGACCACATTCTTTGCATGTACTTTGATAATCATGTGTGTGTCTGCCAAAGTGCCAAAAGTACTTTTAACCAAGCCTAAGCCTGGTTACTACACCATCAGTCAGTCTGCTCACATTGCAAGTTTCATTATTTACTTCTCTCCTAATATTATTCCTAATTCTAGACACATACATACCAAAGTTATATTCTACACTTTCCTTCAGGGTACTTTGTAAACATGTCAACTTTATCAAGGAGTAATACAATGTATGATGGAATCCATAATTTTTTCATCAATTTCTTTTTCATTTATTTTTGAGCATGTTGTTAGCATTATGTGAGTCACGAACCTTCAGTGATGACACAGTCAGGAACCATCAGAGTCAAGCTCAGTGTCATATGTTTAGTGCCATTAGGATGGCACTAAACATACGACACTGAGTGTCACATGTTTAGTGCCATGCAGTGTAGACGACCAGTTGTTAATTCTTATGCTTAAATATAGTTCCTATCTTTCTTATGTAGAGATGGCAATAAAGCAGATGCAGCCCTGCCAGTAGACTCCTGCTTAGATCCGTCACTGTATATAACTTGTGGTAAATTATTAATAACAGTTACACAAGAAAATTCTTCTTGAGCAGTTTTTACAAGTGATAACAAGGTATAACTAATGAGCTTCTTGGGAGGGCCTTGCAGGTATGTGATATTAAACACAACTTCCATGGAGAGGTGAAATGTTCTTGTTGTCTACAGTCATACTATTCATGCAAGTTATAAAACTTAATATAATTGCATGTGTATTTACTTCTAGACATTTAATAAGATTCACAATGGCAGTGTCTGGTTCATTTCTTAACATTCTACTACCAAATATAGTGTTAGTCTCAATAGTCCTATCACTGACACCAGAAACACCAAGCTCCTTCCTCATATTAAGAACCTTGACAGTTTTAGGACAGCCAAGAATAATTCTGAAAGCTTCGGTTTGTATTAACTCCAAGAGCCAGAGAGAATTTTCCTTAGCTAATATTGACATGGATGCTGCATAACCAATTAAGGAACCAATTAAGGATCTAATATAGGCTATGTACATCATTCTTAATATTCTCACATTAGCATCATTGTTGGGATTCTCGCCAGCAACAACTTTGAGAGAATTTATTCTATCTTCGTATTTCTTATTTAGTTGTGGTATTGAAGGGTGCGTCTACACCAAGATATCTGTAAGATTTAACGTAGTTGATGTTTTCATCCTGCAAACAGATGGGTGGGACATGTTGTTTGTCAGGCGTCAGCAGGAAATAGTCCGAAAAATCGTAAATTATCAGCATTTTCGATTAAAAGTGTGATAATTTACATGATTTAGCTAAGAAAATGAAGCTTGTTAGAAAAGGCCTCCAACTACTCTATTTCCACACCAGTGCTTTCCTCTGTCCTTTCTAAATCTAATCTTATCCAATTTGAATCCATTATATCGAGTTCTTTCTTGAATGGTTATCCTCAGATCCTTGTTTAGATCTCCTTTATTTATGCCCATCTTCCACTTACACATTTCAATCATGTCTTCCCTCTTTCTACGTCTTACAAGAGAATGTAGGTTAAAGGATTTCAATCTCCGTATGGAAGATTTCTTATGAAATGTCTTGTCATTCTTCTCTGAATTTTCTCTAACGAATTTATATCCATTCTGTAGCATGGAGACCAGAACTGAGCTGCATAATCTAAGTGAGGCCTTGTTAACGATGTGTACAGCTATTATATAACCTCTGGACTCCTATTGCTTATACTCTTGATATAAATCCCAGTAATCTGATTGCCTTATTACGTACGTTTAGGCATGGCTGTCTTGGATTCAGGTTGCTGCTTACCATAACAACCCAGTTTTTTTCTAATTCTGTATGGCCAAGTTCTATATAATTTAATTCATAAGTGCTGTTTTTTTACATTCCAGAGCATCTTATACTTTTCTGACCACAACATGAGCTTGTCTAAATCCTCCTGAAGTACCGTGGCTTCTTTTTTGTGTCGTCTGCGAATTTGCGCTTATCACTTGTTATTCCCCAGTCAAAGTCATTAATGTATATTATGAACAACAATGGGCCTAAAACCGATCCTTGTGGAACGCCACTTGTGATTTAATTCCCACTCAGATTTCACCCCATTTATGCAGAGGTGGTTTCCAGAGAAGAACAAAGAGGCGGTGACCGTGGTTCAAAGTGGAATATCTGATCTTTTTCATTCATTCTTGGAACTTTCCCTCATTTTTACTTTATAATTAAAGAGACATTCATTATCCCCCTGGATCTTCAGCGACGGCGACAACTTTACTGATTTCAGAACAGTCATAAACCTTACTCAAACCCAGAACCGTTTTCAGCAAACACTCATTCCTGAATTCCTGAAACTAGTACTAGTATTTTATCTATCTATTTTTAGTATCTCTGGACCAGCTTTACTATGGAACCAGATTCTTTACACCACAACAACGATTCGCGGATCTCTGTGCACCAAAGGACAGAGTGACTCAAGGCCATCTGCCAAGAGACAATGACAGACAAACAACGACACTGACAGTACACACAGTCAGTCACGCATTAAGAGCACTCCACTTGAGACTCTGTCCCACTGAGAAATCTTCCCAAAACGACAATGGGCAATTTTTTTCCTCACTATCACCAACAAATCCCACAATCTTGGAAAAGCTCTAATGACCCATACTACCTGGAGAGAATTCCAGGGGTCAACGCCCCCGCGGCCCGGTCTGTGACCAGGCCTCCTGTTGGACCAGAGCCTGATCAACCAGGCTGTTACTGCTGGTCGCACGCAGTCCAACGTACGAACCACAGCCCGGCTGATCAGGTACCGACTTGAGGTGCCTGTCCAGTGCCTGCTTGAAGACAGCCAGGGGTTTGTTGGTAATCCCCCTGATGTATGCTGGGAGGCAGTTGAACAATCTTGGGCCCCTGACACTTATTGTGTTGTCCCTCAACGTGCTAGTGGCACCCCTGCTCTTCATTGGGGGGATGTTACATCGCCTGCCGAGTCTTTTGCTTTCGTAGGGAGTGATTTTCGTGTGTAAGTTTGGTACTAAGCCCTCGAGAATTTTCCATGAGTATATAATAATGTATCTCTCCCGCCAGTAGTTGAGGTGGTTTATCGCACTTATGCGTGCGGTGAAGGTTCTCTGCACATTTTCAAGGACAGCAATTTCACCTGCCTTGAAAGGTGCCGTTAGTGTGCAGCAATATTCCAGCCTAGATAGAACAAGCGATCTGTAGTGTCAACATGGGCTTGGCATCCCTGGTTTTGAAGGTTCTCATTATCCATCCTGTCATTTTTCTAGCAGATGCGATTGCTACATTGTTATGGTCCTTGAAAGTGAGATCCTCTGACATGATCACTCCCAGGTCTTTGACATTAGTTTTTCGCTCTATTGTGTGGTTGGAATTAGTTTTGTACTCCGATGAGATTTTAATTTCTTCACGTTTTCCGTATCTGAGTAATTGAAATTTCTCATCATTGAACTTCATATTGTTTTCTGCAGCCCATTTAAAGATTTGGTTTATGTCTGCTTGGAGTCTTGCAGTGTCTTCAACGGTGGACACTGTCATACAGATTCGGGTGTCATCTGCAAAGGAAGACACAGCACTGTGGCTTATATCCCTGTCAATGTCTGATATGAGGATGAGGAATAGGATGGGAGCAAGTACTGTGCCTTGTGGAACAGAGCTTTTCACAGTAGCTGCCTCAGACTTTACTCTGTTGACTACTACTCTTTGTGTTCTACATGTTAGGAAATTATAGATCCATCTACCAACTTTTCCTGTTATTCCTTTATCACGCATTTTGTGTGCTATTACACCATGGTCACACTTGTCAAAGGCTTTTGCAAAATCTGTGTATATAACATCTGCATTCTGTTTATCTTCTAGAGCATCCAGGACCTTGTCGTAGTGGTCCAGTAGTTGGGACAGACAGGAGCGGCCTGCTCTAAACCCATGCTGTCCTGGGTTGTGCAATTGATGGGTATCAAGATGGGTTGCGATCTTGCTTCTTAGAACCCTTTCAAAGATTTTTATGATATGGGACGTTAGCGCAATTGGTCTGTAGTTCTTTGCTATTGCTTTACTGCCACCTTTGTGGAGCGGGGCTATGTATGTTGTTTTTAGTAGCTGCGGGACGATCCCAGTGTCCATGCTCCCTCTCCATAGGATATTAAAAGCATGTGATAGGGGCTTCTTGCAGTTCTTGATGAACACGGAGTTCCATGAGTCTTGGCCTGGAGCGGAGTGCATGGGCATGTCATTTATTGCCTTTTCGAAGTCATTTGGCGTCGTGGTGATGTCAGAAAGGCATGCGTCTGTCAAGTTCTGTGGCACTCTCATAAAAAAAGATATTTTGTCCCACTCTATAAAATGCGCGTTTAATATCAGAGTTAATGATAGTGATGAGGCTGATAAATAAGACATCTCCATACCACTGGCAGGACAGCAGTGACTGTACACTGACATGCCACCTTCATTCCAGTCCTCAGGACCGTTGTCATCTCTCACACAGTCATGCAACAAGACTTCATAGACTATGTTGTATACATCCAAATATAATTAGAACTACAACACTTCCCATTCACAAAACTTAAAACGTATATCCCCCCCTCCCTCCTCGCTGACGGAGCTAGTACCCAAGAACTTCCCTCCTAGTGTACACAACTGGTAAATGTTTTTCGGTGAGGGGACGCAAACCAACACCAGTTGATATAAGTACCCGGACATATTGACCCAACTTGCAAGTGACTGTCTTCCTGTCTATACTGAGACAATGCACACACCTTGTATTGTAATCAGGGTTCAGTTTTCCCACAGGAGAGTCAGAACCAATTATTTGAAGGTTGGTTAGTTGGTTAATAAGGCAAAAGTCTATCTACTACATGAGGGTCATTAAGGCTGTACGTCACCTGTTCATCGGCAGCCAAGAAGACTTTAACCCCTAAAATAGGGATTAAAGTCTTAACATGTATACACTAAGAGACATACACCATACGGTGTATATGTTGTGTCTGTGTATGAAGGAGAAAGAGAGAGCTTGTCATGATATGAAGCTGCTACCCTACTACGACAAACGAAAAAAATCCCCATCTGTAGAGTTAGCAGGCAACCTCAGCACCCAGTGATGACCTCCACCGAGGTTACTCTAGTATCAAACACTTATGATGTATGTACTCACTTCTCATGTTGCTTCCTCTTCACCAGCTGTCACCTCTATTATCTCCCACCCTAGACAGTCCTATCCAGCTGTTTCTCCAGCACTTGTGTTAATCCCTAAAGATGTAAAAAATATCTCCCACTTCAAGACCTCATTCCCATCCCCCTATCTCTTCAAGTTTAAACTTTTTAGATAGACCACCTCAGCTTTTGACCTATCTCCTATGTTCATAAGAGAAGCAGAAATATATGCATCCTCCTCATTGTTTACCTACCATTCCCAGATCCACCGATTCAGTTTTGCCCTCACTGACCCCTCTATCTTAAGAGACAACTGGCTCCTTCCAACCCCTTCTTTCCAGGACTAACAATATCTTTACTATCTCTTCTCTATTCTCCTCTGTCACTTCTTGCATCACACTACCCACTCACCCATTCACTCACTTCAGAGAACACTTGGAGCTATACTGATATTTGTGGAGGAGACAAATACAGTAATGGACATTGATAAACCTCTCTCTAAATGAGGAAAATGCACAGTTTCTTCAGTTAATCAAAATGCACAAACGTACCACCTGACTCTCACTCTTGACTCCACTGATATATTACCATCATCTACATTCAAATGTCGTACTTTTGATAACTCACCCTTCTGCTTCACCTACCTGAGAAGGAAGCTGATGATACTGCTTCCTTTGTTATGGAGTTCCTGTGTTTACGGAGATGTAACACAGTTAACTGTGCACACTTGAACATGATGTGAATGTTCTGGCTGTGGCTCCGATCTAACAATATCGGAATCAGCTGAGTCCTGGTAAGCAGCAAGCACTGAAAGAGACTAATTTCCTACTTAGCCCTGATTTCCTACTCAGCACCTATGGTATATGCACTGACTACAAGGTCAATAACGTCACACATCCTGATCTTTAACTTCTACCACAGATCGACATCATCGACCGGGTATCTTGGACAAGATATTTTTCGCGTATTGACTTGCTGAGGGAAGGAGAGGGGAAGGGGGGAGAGATGACCAGGTGCCACTGACCAAAAGTGCCATAGAAATCTCCGTCTTTAAAGTCATGGAAGGTCTGTACAATTATCTTGTGAAATTCTTTGGACTCTGAAACTCTCAAAGATACTTGCAACTCGCCATAAATCCTGCAACTATGGACCTAGATGGTGTGGACTCCAACCTAGATGACATGCTGGAGTACAGCAATACAAGGAGTCAGCCTTTGGGGTAAGCTACATTCCTTATCTGAATGGTTGGCTCAATATCACTTTCCTTTTAACTTGGCCAGGTGTAGTTTTGGTCAGGATACCCTCCAGTATCTTGGTTTTTCTGCTTAAGCAGGGATAGTTGGCACTCCTTGAAGCCAGGGAAGAGCCATTACTGCTTATGAAACCATTAAGGATCGTAAAGCTCTCATGTGTCTTGCAGGTTATTACCGTAGGTTCTATCCTAAATCCTCCCAGGTACCTGCAGCTCCTTACTGAACACACCATTTCAAAGGTTACGTTTATGTGGATAGAGGAATGTAAATTGTAATTTAATCAACTGAAAAAAACCTCGATTTCTCCTCTTCTTTCTAAACTGTAGATGGATCGCCCTTTATTATTTCATATATATATATATATATATATATATATATATATATATATATATATATATATATATATATATATATATATATATATATATATATATATATATATATATATATATATATATACATGTATATATGTATGGCGCCCAGCTAAAGCAAGACGCTTTCGTCCAAGGCAGTTTTCAGGCAGGTTGCTTTCATCTTTATATCTCATCCCTGCGCATGCATCGACCGACGAGAGATTTTTGACCAGTGTGGTACGGTGGTAGAGCACTGCGTACCTTGTTCCAAGGTTCGTAGGTTTGAGTCTCCTTCGACCTAAGATTAGTGTTTGTGAATATTTCGCCTGTTCTGCGAATTTATACATATATATATATATATATATATATATATATATATATATATATATATATATATATATATATATATATATTTATTTATTAACATATAGGCTGTTTCCACAAAGGCAGGGTGGCCCTCGCACACAAAACCTCCTTTACCCCTCCCTCCAACCTTTTCTAGGCCGACCCTTCCCCGCCTTCCTCCACTACAGATTTATACATCTCGAAGTCATTCTATTTTGTTCCATCCTCTCTATATGTCCAAACCACCTCAACAACCCCTCCTCAGCTCTCTGGATAATAGTTTTGGTAATCCCACACCTCCTCCTAATCTCCAAACTACGGATTCTCTGCATTATATTCACACCACACATTGCTCTCAGACACGACATCTCCACTGCCTCCAGCCTTCTCCTTGTTGCAACATTCACAATCCATGTCTCACACCCATACAAGAGTGTTGGTATAACTATACTCATACATATCTCCTCTGCTCATGGATAAAGTCATTCCACAAGATCCTCAGTGCTCCACTCACCTTTTCCTGGTAGGACTGTGATTCACTCCTCCTTCATGGTACCATCTGCTGATACTCCACCAATATCTAACACATTCACTCTCATACTTCTCCTCCAATCTGATATCTAATCTTCCGATTATTATTTTTGTTATCTCATCACTATATTTCCTATATTCATTTAATTTCTCCTTTACATACCTACCAAACTCATCCACCAACCTTGAAACTCTGTTCAGAATCCAACACAGTGTCATCAGCAAAGAGCAGGACAATCCACTTTGTGTTAGATTTTATATATTTAACCACAACTTTGCCAACACCTGAGATTATTTCTTACAACTCCATCTATAAATATAATGAACAACCACGGTGACATCACACATCCCTGTCTAAGGCCTACTTTTACTGGGAAATAATCTCCCTTCGCCTACATACTCTAACCTGAGCCTCACTATCCTCGTAAAAACTTTTCACTGCTTTCAATAACCTACCTCCTATTCCATACATTTGCAACATCTGCCACATTGCCCCCCTATCCACCCTATCATATGCCTTTTCCAAATCCATAAATGCCACAAATTCCTCTTTACCCTTATCTAAATATTGTTCACCTATATGTTTCACTGTAAACACTTGATCTACACACCCCCTACCTTTCCTAAAGCCTCCTTGTTCATCTGCTATCTTGCTCTCTGTCTTACTCCTAATTCTTTCAATAATAACTCTACCATACACTTTACCAGGTATACTCAACAGATTTATTCCCCTATAATTTTTACACTCTATTTTGTCCCCTTTTACCTTTATACAAAGGAACTATGCATGCTCCTGCCAATCCCAAGGTACCTTACCCTTTTCCATACATTTATTAAATAAAAACACTAACCACTCTAAAACTATATCCCCACCTGCCTTTAACATTTCTATATTTATCCCATCAATCCCAGCTGCCTTACCCCCTTTCATTCTACTCACTACCTCACGAACTTCCCCCACACTCACAACTAGTTCTTCCTCACTCCTATAAGATGTTATTCCTCCTTGCCCTATACACGAAATCACAGCTTCCCTGTCTTCATCAACATTTAGCAATTCCTCAAAATATTCCCTCCATCTTCCCGATACCTCTAACTCTCCATTTAATAACTCTCCTCTCCTATTTTTAACTGACAAATCCATTCTTTCCGTAGGCTTTCTCAACTTATTAATCTCACTCCAAAACTTTTCTTATTTTCAACAAAGTTTGTTGATATCTCACCCACCCTCTCATTTGCTCTCTTTTTACATTGCTTCACCACTCTCTTAACCTCTCTTTTTCTCTCTATATACTCCTCCCTCCTTACATCACTTCTACTTTGTAAAAACCTCTCATATGCTAACTTTTTCTCTCTTACTACTCTCTTTACATCATCATTCCACCAATCGCTCTTCTTCCCTCCCGCACCCACTTTCCTATAACCACAAACTTCTGCTGAACACACTAACACCATATTCTTAAACTTACCCCATACATCTTCTACCCCACTGCCTATACTCTCACTAGCCCCTCTGTTCTCCAACAGTTGTTTATATCTTACCCTAACCGCCTCCTCCTTTAGTTTATAAATCTTCACTTCTCTCTTACTTGCTGTTTCCATTCTCCTTGTATCCCATCTACCTTTTACTCTCACTGTAGCTACAACTAAAAAGTGATCTGATATATCTGTGGCCCCTCTATAAATATGTACATTCTGAAGTTTACCCAACAGTCTTTTATCTACCAATACGTAGTCCAACAAACTACTGTCATTTCTCCCTACATCATATCTTGTATACTTATTTATCCCCTTTCTATACAAAGTTCAATCAAATGCTCCCCATTATCCTTTACACCTGGTATCCCAAACTTACCTACTACACCCTCTCTAAACTCTTCTCCTACTTTAGCATTTAGGTCCCCTACTACAATTACTCTCTCACTTGGTTCAAAAGTTCCTATACATTCGCTTAACATCTCCCAAAATCTCTCTCTCTCCTCTACACTTCTCTCTTCTCCAGGTACATACACACTTATTATGACCTACTTTTCGCATCCGACCCTTATTTTAATCCACATAATCCTTGAATTTCTACATTTATGTTCCCTCTTCTCCTTCCATAACTGATCTTTCAACATTATTGCTACCCCTTCCTTAGCTCTAACTCTCTCAGATACTCCTGACTTAATCCCATTTATTTCTCCCCACTGAAACTCACCTACCCCCTTCAGCTTTGTTTCGCTTAGGGCCAGGACATCCAACTTCTTTTCATTCATAACATCAGCAATCATCTCTTTCTTATCATCCGCACTACATCCACGCACATTCAAACATCCCAGTTTTATAAAGTTTTTCTTCTTCTCTTTTTAGTAAATGTATACAGGAGAAGGGGTTACTAGCCCATTGCTCCCGGAATTTAGTCGCTTCTTAAGACACGCATAGCTTACAGAGGAAGAATTCTGTTCCACTTCCCCATGGAGATAAGCAGAAATAAACAAGAACAAGAACTAGGAAGAAAAACCCAGAGGGGTTAGTATATATATGCTTGTACATGCATGTGTAGTGTTACCTAAGTGTAAGTAGAAGTAGCAAGACATACCTGCAACCTTGCATGTTTATGAGACAGAAAAAGACACCAGCAATCCTACCATCATGCAAAACAATTACAGGCTTATGTTTCACACTCATTTGGTAGGACTGTAGTACCTCCCTGGGTGGTTGCTGTCTACCAACCTACTACCAATATAAAAAATTTTTTATATATATATATATATATATATATATATATATATATATATATATATATAACATTGTCCCTACGTCCCCAGCAGGACTCGAACCTGGAAACTCTGTATCAGAGTCCACAGTACTTTACCACGGAGCCAGACCATACATATATATATATATATATATAATATAATATATATATATATATATATATATATATATATATATATATATATATATATATATATATATATATATATATATATATATATTTTTTTTTAACAATCGGCCGATTCCTACCAAGGCAGGGTGGCCCGAAAAGAAAAACTTTCATCATCATTCACCCATCACTGTCTTGCCAGAAGGGTGCTTTACACTACAGTTATAAACTGCAACATTAACATCCCTCCTTCAGAGTGCCGGCACTGTACTTCCCATCTCCAGAACTCAAGTCCGGCCTGCCGGTTTCCTGAATCCTTCATAAATGTTACTTTGCTCACACTCCAACAGCACGTCAAGTATTAAAACCATATGCCTCCATTCACTCCTATCAAATACGCTCACACATGCTTGCTGGAAGTCCAAGCCCTCGCACACAAAACTTCCTTTACCCTCCCTCCAACCTTTCCTAGGCCGACCCCTACCCCGCCTTCCCTCCACTACAGATTTATACACTCTCGAAGTCACTCTGTCTCGTTCCATTCTCTCTACATGTCCAAACCACCTCAACAACCCCTCCTCAGCTCTCTGACAATCGTTTTGGTGATCCCGCACCTCCTCCTAATTTCCAAACTCCGAATTCTCTGCATTATATTCACACCACACATTGACCTCAGACATGACATCTCCACTGCCTCCAGCCTTCTCCCCGTTGCAACATTCATCACCCATGCTTCACACCCATATAAGAGCGTTGGTATAACTATACTCTCATACATTCCTTTACTTCCATGGAAAAGGGTTTCTTTGTCTCCACAGACTCGAAGTGCTCCACTCACCTTTTTCCTCATCAATTCTATGATTCCCCTCATCCTTCATAGACCCATCTGCTGACATTTTCCACTCCAAATATTCGAATACATTCACTCCTCCATACTTTTCCTCCAATCTGATATCCAATCTTTTCGTCACCTATCTTTTTGTTATCCTCATCACCTTACTTTTTTTCCTATATTCACTTTTTAATTTTCTTTTACAACTTTCCAATTCATACCAACCTTTTGACTTTCTTCAGAATTCCCCAA
>WNWK01013287.1:0-55971 GCA_009830355.1 Cherax destructor
AAACTACCCAAGGTCCTAGCTTCAATAACCCTACTAGGCAGACTGTTCCACTCATCAACTACCCTATTTCCAAACCAATACTTTCCTATATCCTTTCTAAATCTAAACTTATCTAACTTGAATCCATTATTGCGGGTTCTCTCTTGGAGATATATCCTCAAGACCTTATTTATATCCCCTTTGTTAATACCCACTTTCCACTTGTATACCTCGATCATGTCTCCCCTCATTCTACGTCTTACAAGTGAATGTAATTTTAGGGTCTTCAATCTTTCTTCGTAAGGAAGATTTCTAATGCTATGTATTAATTTAGTCATTCTACGCTGAATGTTTTCTAACGAATTTATGTCCATTCTGTAATATGGAGACCAGAACTGAGCTGCGTAATCTAGGTGAGGCCTTACTAATGATGTATAAAGCTGTAATATAACCTCTGGACTTCTGTTGCTAACACTTCTTGATATAAATCCCAGTAATCTATTTGCCTTATTACGTACGCTTACGCATTGCTGTCTTGGTTTAAGGTTGCTGCTTACCATCACCCCCAAGTCCTTCTCGCAATCTGTATGGCTAAGTTCTACGTTATTTAACTTATAAGTGCTTGGGTTATGGACACTCCCGAGCTTCAGAACCTTGCATTTATCTACATTGAACTGCATCTGCCACTTTTCTGACCACGAATTAAGTTTGTCTAAATCTTCCTGAAGTTCTATGACATCTATGTTTGAATCAATTATCCTACCTATCTTCGTGTCGTCGGCGAATTTGCTCATATCACTAGTAATTCCCTCATCAAGGTCATTGATATATATTATAAATAACAATGGGCCTAAGACTGATCCCTGTGGAACACCACTTGTTACAAGTCCCCATTCGGATTTAACCCCATTTATGCACACTCTCTGCTTCCTATTGGTGAGCCATGACTCGATCCATGACAGCACTTTTCCCCCAATGCCATGAGCTGCCACTTTCTTTAACAGTCTCTGGTGCGGTACTCTATCAAAAGCCTTACTAAAGTCTAAATAAACAATGTTATCATATCCTCCCTATCTCTCCTGTCTTCCAGTGTCGTCAGGTAGATTTCCCTTAACCTCTCCTTGTATGACATGCCCTTGTGTGTGTGTGTGTGTGTGTGTGTGTGTGTGTGTGTGTGTGTGTGTGTATGTGTGTGTGTATGTGTGTACTCACCTAGTTGTGGTTGCAGGGGTCGAGTCATAGCTCCTGGCACCGCCTCTTCACTGGCCGCTACTGGGTCACTCTCCCTTCGCCATGAGCTTTATCATACCTCAAACATCTCTGTGATTCATCTGAGTCTTCAACTTCCAACTGTGTCCCCTTGTTGCTGTGTCCCATCTCTGGAACATTCTGTCTTTGTCCACCTTGTCAATTCCTCTCAGTATCTTATATGTCGTTATCATGTCCCCCCTATCTCTCCTGTCCTCCAGTGTCGTCAGATCGATTTCCCTTAACCTCTCCTCGTAGTACATACCCCTTAGCTCCGGGACTAGTCTTGTTGCAAACATTTGCACTTTCTCTAGCTTCTTTACGTGCTTTGCTAGGTGTGGGTTCCAAACTGGCGCTGCATACTCTAGTATGGGCCTAACGTACACAGTGTACAGGGTCCTGAACGATTCTTTGTTAAGATGTCGGAATGCTGTTCTTAGGTTTGCTAGGCGCACATATGCTACAGCAGTTATTTGGTTGATGTGCGCCACAGTAGATGTGCCTGGTGTTATACTCACCCCAAGATCTTTTCCTTGAGTGAGGTTTGTAGTCTCTGGCCCCTAGGCTGTACTCCGTCTGCGGTCTTCTTTGCCCTTCCCCAATCTTCATGACTTTACACTTGGTGGGGTTGAACTCCAGGAGCCAATTGCTGGACCAGGCTTGCAGCCTGTCCAGATCCCTTTGTTGTTCTGCCTGGTCCTCGTCCGACTGAATTCTTCTCATCAACTTCACATCATCTGCAAACAGGGACACTTCGGAGTCTATTCCTTCCGTCATGTCGTTTACAAATACTAGAAACAGCACTGGTCCTAGGACTGACCCCTGTGGAACCCCGCTCGTCACCGGCGCCCACTCTGACACCTCGCCACGTACCATGACTCGCTGCTGTCTTCCTGACAGGTATTCCCTGATCCATTGTAGTGGCTTCCATGTTATCCCTGCCTGGTCCTCCAGCTTCTGCACTAATCTCTTGTGTGTGTGTGTATGTGTGTGTGTACTCACCTAATTGTACTCACCTAATTGTGGTTGCAGGGGTCGAGACTCAGCTCCTGGCCCCGCCTCTTCGCTGTCCGCTACTGGGTCTCTGCTATCCCTGCTCCATGAGCTTTATCATACCTCGTCTTAAAACTATGTATGGTTCATGCCTCCACTATATCTTTCTCTAGACTATTCCACTTCCTGACTACTCTATGGCTGAAGAAATGCTTCCTAACATCCCTTTGACTCATCTGAGTCTTCAGCTTCCAGTTGTGTCCCCTTGTTTCTGTGTTCCCTCTCTGGAACATCCTGTCACTGTCTACCTTGTCGATTCCCCGCAGTATTTTGTATGTCGTTATCATGTCTCCTTTGAGTGTGTGTGTTTGTGTGTGTGTGTGTATGTGTGTGTGTGTGTGTATATATAACTCTGATTCCAAAATTTCGACACTCAAATATTTTTCGAGTGGTGGGATTAAATAAGATCGAAATTGATGATCACATATATCATCTTAGAGAGAATAAAGTACATCTTGCGGCCGCCATCCTGACCTTAATTAACGAAATATATGAGGTAACTTCGCTCTCTAAATCATCACTCGGGCCTAATTCAATTTCCAATTACACCATGTGAGTTTGACCTATTGGAATGGGCGAGGAAATCCTCTCTTCGTAGGCTGGTTGGCGCTAAACCCATAGGAAGCACGCAGATGTAGTCAGGTTTGATGCTAGGGAGGGGAAGGGTAGCTCCAGTTCCTTGCAGCAAGAGCAGTTCACTGGGAATTAGAGAGGGAAACACTTTCATAATAACACAAGTCAAGTGATTTACTGCTTCAGAATAATATTAATAATAATGATAATTAAAACATTATTATTAGTAGTAGAAGTGGTGGTAGTAGTAGTAGTAGAAGTGGTGGTAGTAGTAGTAGTAGAAGTGGTGGTAGTAGTAGAAGTGGTGGTAGTAGTAGTAGTAGTGGTGGTAGTAGTAGGTGGTAGTAGTAGTAGTAGAAGTGGTGGTAGTAGTAGAAGTGGTGGTAGTAGTAGTAGTAGAAGTGGTGGTAGTAGTAGAAGTGGTGGTAGTAGTAGTAGTAGAAGTGGTGGTAGTAGTAGAAGTGGTGGTAGTAGTAGAAGTGGTGGTAGTAGTAGTATGGTGGTAGAGAAAGTGGTGGTAGTATAGGTGTGGTAGTAGAAGTGGTGTGTAGTAGTAGTAGAGTAAGTGGTGGTAGTAGTAGAAGTGGTGGTAGTAGTAGAAGTGGTTGTGGTAGTAGTAGTAGTAGAAGTGGTGGTAGTAGTAGTAGTAGAAGTGGTGGTAGTAGTAGTAGTAGAAGTGGTGGTAGTAGTAGTAGTAGAAGTGGTGGTAGTAGTAGTAGTAGAAGTGGTGGTAGTAGTAGAAGTGGTGGTAGTTAGAAGTGGTGGTAGTAGTAGAAGTGGTGGTAGTAGTGGAGTAGAGTGGTGGTAGTAGTAGAGGAGTGGTGATAGAGTAGTTTAGAGTGGTGGTAGTAGAGAGTGGTGGTAGTAGTAGAAGTGGTGGTAGTAGTAGAAGTGGTGGTAGTAGTAGAAGTGGTGGTAGTAGTAGAAGTGGTGGTAGTAGTAGTAGTAAGTAGAGTGGTGGTAGTAGTAGAAGTGGTGGTAGTAGTAGAAGTGGTGGTAGTAGTAGAAGTGGTGGTAGTAGTAGAAGTGGTGGTAGTAGTAGAAGTGGTGGTAGTAGTAGTAGTAGAAGTGGTGGTAGTAGTAGAAGTGGTGGTAGTAGTAGTATAGAAGTGGTGGTAGTAGTAGAAGTGGTGGTAGTAGTAGAAGTGGTGGTAGTAGTAGAAGTGGTGGTAGTAGTAGTAGTAGAAGTGGTGGTAGTAGTAGAAGTGGTGGTAGTAGTAGAAGTGGTGGTAGTAGTAGTAGTAAGTGGTGGTAGTAGTAGATAGTGGTGAGTAGTAGTAGGTGGTGGTAGTAGTAGTATGAGTGGTGGTATAGTAGTAGAAGTGGTGGAGTAGTAGAGGTGGTAAGTTGGTGAGTAGTAGAGAGTGGTGGTAGTAGTAGAAGTGGTGGTAGTAAGAGTAGTAGAAGTGGTGGTAGTAGTAAGGGTAGTGGTGGTAGTAGTAGAAGTGGTGGTAGTAGTAGTAGTAGTAGAAGTGGTGGTAGTAGTAGTAGTGGTAGTAGAAGTGGTGGTAGTAGTAGTAGTGGTGGTAGTAGTAGTAGAAGTGGTGGTAGTAGTAGAAGTGGTGGTAGTAGTAGAAGTGGTGGTAGTAGTAGTAGAAGTGGTGGAGTAGTAGAGTGGTGAAGTAGAAGTGGTGTAGTAGAAGTGGTGGTAGTAGTAGAAGTGGTGAGTAGTAGTAGAAGTGGTGGTAGTAGTAGAAGTGGTGGTAGTAGTAGAAGTGGTGGTAGTAGTAGAAGTGGTGGTAGTAGTAGAAGTGGTGGTAGTAGTAGAAGTGGTGGTAGTAGTAGTGTAGTAGAAGTGGTGGTAGTAGTAGTGTAGTAGTGTATGGGGGTAGTAGTAGAAGTGGTGTAGTAGTAGTAGTTGGTGGTAGTAGTAGAAGTGGTGGTAGTAGTAGAAGTGGTGGTAGTAGTAGTAGTAGAGTGGTGGTAGTAGTAGAAGTGGTGGTAGTAGTAAGTGTATAGTAGAAGTGGTGGTAGTTTGTAGTAGTAGAAGTGGTGGTAGTAGTAGAGTGGTGGTAGTAGTAGAAGTGGTGGTAGTAGTAGAAGTGGTGGCGTAGTAGTAGAAGTTGGTGGTAGTAGTAGAAGTGGTGGTAGTAGTAGAAGTGGTGGTGGTAGTAGTAGGGAATGGTGGTAGTAGTGGGTGGTGAGTAGAAAGAGTAGTGGTGAGTGAGAATGGTAGTAGTAGAAGTGGTGGAGTAGTAGAAGTGGTTAGTAGTAGTAGTAGTAGAAGTAGGTGGTAGTAGTAGTAGGTGGTGGTAGTAGTAGGTAGTAGTAGAAGTGGTGGTAGTAGAAGTGGTGGTAGTAGTAAGTGAAGTGGTGTAGTAGGTAGAGTGGATGTGGTAGTAGTAGAAGTGGTGGTAGTAGTAGAAGTGGTGGCAGTAGTAGAAGTGGTGGTAGTAGTAGTAGTAGAAGTGGTGGTAGTAGTAGTAGTGGTGGTAGTAGTAGAAGTGGTGAGTAGTAGTGGGTAAATAGAAGTGGTGGTAGTAGTAGTAGAAGTGGTGAGTAGTAGTAGTAGTGGAGTAGTTAGAGTGGTGGTAGTAGTAGTAGTGAAGTGGTAGTAGTGAGTAGAAGTGGTGGTAGTAGTAGAATGGTGGTAGTAGTAGAAGTGGTGGTAAGTAGTAGTAGAAGAGTGGTAGTAGTAGAAGTGGTGGTAGTAGCTAGAAGTGGTGGTAGTAGTAGAAGTGGTGGTAAGTAGTAGAGTGGTGGTAGTAGAGAAGTGGTGGTATAGTGTAGTAAGAATGGGTAGTAGAAGTGGTGGTAGTAGTAGAATGGGTAGTAGTAGAAGTGGTGGCAGTAGTAGAAGTGGTGTGTAATAGTAGAAGTGGTTTGGTGGTAGATAAGTAGTGTGAAGTGGTAGTAGTAGAGAGTAGGTGGTTAGAGTAGGTTAGTAGGAAGAGGTGGTAGTCAGTAGTAGAAGTGGTGAGTATGTAGTAGTAGAAGTGGGGGTGGATAGTAGTAGAATGGTATGTATAGTAGTAGTAGTAGAGGTGGGGAAGTGGTAGTACAGAAGTTAGTGGTGGTAGTAAAGAAGTGGTGGTAAGTAGAAATGTGAATGTGGTGTAAAAAAGTAGTAAGTAGAAGTGGTGGTAGTAGTAGTAGTAGAAGTGGTGGTAGTAGTAGTAGAAGTGGTAGTAGTAGTAGTAGAAGTAGTAGTACTAGTAGTAGTAGTAGTAATAGCAGTAGTAGTAGTAGTAGTATTAGAAGTATTTGTAGTAGTAGTAGTAGTGGTAGTCGAAGAAGTGGTAGTACAAGCAGTAGTAGCAGTAGCGTTAGTAGTACAAGTAATAATAGTAGTGGAAGTAGTACAAATAATAGTAGTAGTAGTGGTAACATTTTCGAATACCTTTCATAATGTTACCTTGCCCACTCCTACAGCACGTCAACTCATAAAAACCTCTTGCCTCCACTCCTATCTAACATGCTCCTCACCTAATTGTGGTTGCAGGGGTCGAGACTCAGCTCCTGGTCTGTGTACGCGTGTGCACGTGTGTATATATATACGTGTAAGCATGTGTGTACATGCAAAAGCGTGTTTATAACTGCCTATTTATTACCACTTAATTTTTAACTACAGGAGCAGAACTGTCCGGGGGGGGGTGCGTTTGTGTGTGTGCACACATGAGTGTGCGTGTGTATGTGTGTGAGAAAGAGTGAAAGAGGATAGTTACTTTATTCATATAAGGTTTCAATAGGCTGCTCTTGGTCTCTCTCTCTCTCTCTCTCTCTCTCTCTCTCTCTCTCTCTCTCTCTCTTTCCTTCTCTCTCTATCTCTATCTCTTTCCTAACTATTAAATACTAACAGTACTAGTATATTACATATTGGTATACCTGGAGACCTTTAAAAATATCTACCTGGAGAGAATTCCAGGGGTCAACGCCCCCGCGGCCCGGTCTGTGACCAGGCCTCCTGTTGGACCAGAGCCTGATCAACCAGGCTGTTACTGCTGGCCGCACGCAGTCCAACGTACGAACCACAGCCCGGCTGATCAGGTACCGACTTGAGGTGCCTGTCCAGTGCCTGCTTGAAGACAGCCAGGGGCTTGTTGGTAATCCCCCTGATGTATGCTGGGAGGCAGTTGAACAATCTTGGGCCCCTCACACTTATTGTGTTGTCCCTCAACGTACTAGTGGCACCCCTGCTCTTCATTGGGGGGATGTTACATCGCCTGCCGAGTCTTTTGCTTTCGTAGGGAGTGACTCTCGTGTGCAAGTTTGGTACTAAGCCCTCGAGAATTTTCCATGTGTATATAATAATGTATCTCTCCCGCCTGCGTTCTAGAGAGTACAGGTTTAGGAACTTCAAGCGTTCCCAGTAGTTGAGGTGGTTTATCGCACTTATGCGTGCTGTGAAGGTTCTCTGTACATTTTCAAGGTCAGCAATTTCACCCGCCTTGAAAGGTGCAGTTAATGTGCAGCAATATTCCAGTTAAGAAGTTGCTCTATTGAGGTACTGTTTACCTTCCATCATAGTTTCCCCGATCTATTGCTGGTACTCAGTGGTATGAAAACAGTGATCTTTTCGTAGTCTACCAGGAGGGTATTCAGGGGGTCAACGCCCCCGCGGCCCGGTCCATGACCAGGCCTCCTGGTCATGGAGCTCCTGATGGATCAGGGCCTGATCAACCAGGCTGTTACTGCTAGCTGCACGTAGTCCAACGTACAAACCACAGCCCGGCTGATCCGGCACTGAAAGGTGAAAAACCACTGACCACTACACTGCCACATACAATTGAGTCTTGTATATCCTGTTTGGTGTGCTGGGACTCCACTGATGTCTTGAGGAGCTCCACTGATGTCTTGAGGAGCTCCACTGATGTCTTGAGGAGCTCCACTGATGTCTTGAGGAGCTCCACTGGTGTCTTGAGGAGCTCCACTGGTGTCTTGAGGAGCTCCACTGATGTCTTGAGGAGCTCCACTGGTGTCTTGAGGAGCTCCACTGATGTCTTGAGGAGCTCCACTGATGTCTTGAGGAGCTCCACTGATGTCTTGAGGAGCTCCACTGATGTCTTGAGGAGCTCCACTGATGTCTTGAGGAGCTCCACTGGTGTCTTGAGGAGCTCCACTGGTGTCTTGAGGAGCTCCACTGGTGTCTTGAGGAGCTCCACTGATGTCTTGAGGAGCTCCACTGGTGTCTTGAGGAGCTCCACTGGTGTCTTGAGGAGCTCCACTGGTGTCTTGAGGAGCTCCACTGGTGTCTTGAGGAGCTCCACTGGTGTCTTGAGGAGCTCCACTGGTGTCTTGAGGTTAACTCGCCCGCCTGGCGCCATTAGTTAATTAAGTAGGTAAGTGGCCTGGTTGGCAAAGCTCTCGCTTCACACGCTGAGAGTCCGGGATCGATTCCCGGCAAGGGTGAAAACACTGGGCGTACTTCCTCACACCTGCTGTCCATGTTAACCTTTCAGTAAAATGCGCACCTGCGTGTTAGTGGACTGGTGTGGGTCGCATCCTGGGACAAAATTGACCTAATTTGTGGGAAATTCTCAGCATACAAGCGGCTTTCTATATAGTAGTATGTCATTGATGTCAGCTAGGTCTGTATACCTTGTACATGTACTTGTAGTAAATAAAGATATTACTAACACATAAAAACATTTATACAAATAAAGGTGACTATAGTTATCATACATAGTAACATTTGCATAAATTACCTAGCAGGAAAATCCAAAAAAGTCACATGAAGTGACTTATTTCCTCTGCGGTCTCTGTAGTTCACATAAATTTTTTTGATGAGTCACTTGACAATCTTATTACTGCAATAAGTCCATCACTATCAGAAATTTCACTTCATTTCTTTATTTTTACGATAAATCGTTGATCTTTTGAAATGAACTCTCAAAACACTTCTCTTCTAAGAACACCGGATGCCTGAGGCACTAGGCCTAGGCTGCCCCTCGTAGGTTTATAGCCAAACCAGCACTTTCAAAGTAAATTATGAAATTTTGAACCTAACCTCACTCTCTTGAGGTACCTTGAGGTACCATGTTATGTACATTCATATGTGAGTATATATGTGTGTACTCACATATTTGGTACTGCAGGAGGAGTTTCAGCTTCAGGCTCAGCCTATCTGTTGGCCGCTACTTGCGTTCACTCCTGATTGCATCAGCACTATCATACCTTTGTTCAAAACTGTGCATGGATACTGCTTCTAGCACTTCATTGTCTGTGTCGTTCAACTTCCTGACCACTCAAAAGGTTTAAAAAACATCCTAATATTCCTTTGATTCATTTGAGTTACTTCCAGCGGAGATCCCGTCCACTTCAGACAAGCCTCGTGGACAGCCTCGTCTTGACCACCATGTCGATTCCTCTCAGTATTTTGTACGCTCGTAATTATGTTACCACTTGTCTTTCTGTTCTCTAATGTCATCAGCTTTAGCTCTTCAAGCTTCTTTTTATCACTCAAATCCCTGAGCTCTCAGAGTAGTCTCACTGCGGTTTTTCCCAGCTTCTTTAAATGTTTTCTCAGGAGTAGGTTCAGCACTGGCGCCGCATTCTCATAAAATTATCGTATTAGCCTCTGTTAAGGTTAACGAATACCCTCAAATTTGCCAGCCTTCCATTTTCTACCGACGTTGTTCAGTTGCTGGGCCTCGAACTGAAAGCTCAGAATTATTCTCACCCCAAAGAAGTTTGTAGCTTTTGTCTACCAAGTCTGTATTCTGTGTCCGGTCGTCTTTGCCTTTCCTTTATATTTCAAAATTTTCATTTGGAGGGGATAAATTGCAGCAGTTACTTGCCAGACCAATCCTGTAGTTTGTCCAGATACATTTGTAGCCTTTCTTGGTCAACTCCTGTTTTGTACCGTTGTAATTAATTTATCGTGACTCGATTTCTTCTGTCAAGTCGTTCATGTTAACAAGAAAAACTGCTGGTCCAGGTACTGCCCCTTGTCAGTATCTGGCATTTCCTATTAAGTATTTCGTTACATACTGAAGTGATTTCCATTTGACTGCTGCGGCACCTCTGTTTTTGTTCCAGTCTCTTGTGAAGTGCTGTATCGAATGTATTTTCATGGTACAAAAATATTATGTCCACCCCATTGTTTGTATTGTGTCAAGCACTTGGTACTTATTGGTGAACTCTTCCTCCTCCTTTTCGGAAATGGTTCATTTTCTAATGAGAATATCCCGTTAATTTTTTTTTTGGGGGGGCAGTTCTCAAACTTCTTGGTCATTTTAGTGAGTTGACCTCTTTCTTCTTCAGCCATATTACCCGGGTATCCACGGTCGTCTTGTTTCTGACCCAGCTGTGTAACAACTTTGTTTCTGACTGAACTTTCGAGTCTCTCTAATTCACAAATGCTTGTACAGTCTCTCTTCTTATACTTGCACATTCGTTTCTGACTCCCTATTCCCTGGTGTTCTTTGCTTTCCACATTTCTTCTAGTCTCTTGTACTTTTAGTTTTTTCCTGTCTGCACCTCTGGGTGAACCATTGGCACACACTCTTCTTTCCTGTGGTTATTTCCTTCTCCCGGCACTTTCCAGCTACGTATTCCATCATTTTACTCAATGTGTTTCCATTTATTTTCTTTCCCATTGATCCACTGTTTATTAATTGCCACAATCTATCATAGTCTTCCCTTTATTGCTCAGATTTGTCCTATCCTTCCCACTCTGATTCTCTCCTCGCTTACCGTCACAAAGTATTTAATCGCCAGTACTGCATGGTCGCCTGCACCGAGAGGCATCTCATATTCATTGACACCTTCACCAGGGCGACTGAAGGTGAATACAAGATCCAGCCTCCCGGTTTGTATCCCCCCCCTCTCGCCCTCTCTCTCTCTCGTTGCTTCCTCGAAATGTTGACACTTGAAATTTTCCATCTCCACCCCCAGCGACTTAGTCCCTCCATGTTTCCAGCCCCTCAACTCCCGTGTGGCTCCAGAGTTTCCTCCTCTGCACTATGCTGCAGATAATTGACGTTTCCAGTGGCTCTTCTAGCCACATCACTATCATTTCCACCATTGCTCTGTTGTTATCATATTTCATTTTTAGTTTCCTGTTTCGTTGTTTCCTGTTGTACATCACTGTTCTCCCCACCTTGAGTCCCCAGAGTCAGGGTCTGACTGTTCCTACTATGTAGTCATTTGATCCCTCCAGATTTGTCCCTTTCATCCCTTCAAAAATCTACTTCTTTCTGATTACCAATAAATGATGTTGTAGTGGCCAGGCTTAAGCTTGCTTACAAGTACTTCTGACAGTTTGGCAGACACTTAAAAATATGTTTGGCAGACAATTAAGCACTATGTTTGGCAGACAATTAAGCACTATGTTTGGCAGACACTTAAGCACTATGTTTGGCAGACAATTAAGCACTATGTGCTTAATTGTCCACATGAAGAATATAGAGATAGACAGTATAATCTATGTAATATGTCAAAATAAATATAAGATATAAATCTGGATGTGTTCCTGTAAACCCTTTTGGGGTTTAGTTCCTAGGCCTTCGTGTATCCATATGCTCTTGTGCTACCGTCCACAGGATGGATATATGGTGCACATTAAACTAGCTGCTTTCACGGCAAAATCGAATCAGTGCTGCCCCCTCAACCTCTTCTATTCTTTGTCAATATTTGATATGCTTCTGGGAAGTTCAGGTCTGTTTTCACTCCTGTGAGTTCGTCTCCCCTAGTGCTGTGATGTCTGGGGATGGCTTTAACATTTTTTTTTAATTTGTCTCTGTTATTTTTTTTTTTATCTGTATTTTCTGATCCTCCGAATGTGTCAAGAAACGAAGGTGGGGTGCAGTAGTAAGTGGAGTACAGTGGGAGGAAGAGTACAGTGGGAGGAAGAGTACAGTAGTAGGTGGTGGGGAGGATAACAATGAGGGCTGCTAGAGAGAGTGCATCTTCAGCTGGAAGAAGACAAGTGAGGGAGTCATGGATGGTGTGGAAAGGAAAGAAGTGGGAATTAGGGGTTTGTATGCGGGGAAATTTGAGATATTCCTGCACTGGTAGGGGGGTTAGGGATGGGTGGTTTATGTGTTGGAGGATGAAGGTTGTGTGAGGATGAGTTTATTTTCTCCCTCAGTGTTCCCTCTACTATACCGTTTCGTCTCGATGAACTGCATCTGCCACTTTTCTGACCACGAATTAAGTTTGTCTAAATCTTCCTGAAGTTCTATGACATCTATGTTTGAATCAATTATCCTACCTATCTTCGTGTCGTCGGCGAATTTGCTCATATATATTATAAATAACAATGGGCCTAAGACTGATCCCTGTGGAACACCACTTGTTACAAGTCCCCATTCGGATTTAACCCCATTTATGCACACTCTCTGCTTCCTATTGGTGAGCCATGACTCGATCCATGACAGCACTTTTCCCCCAATGCCATGAGCTGACACTTTCTTTAACAGTCTCTGGTGTGGTACTCTATCAAAAGCCTTACTAAAGTCTAAATAAACAATATCGAATTCTTTATCGTGATCAACAGCCTCAAAAGCTTTACTGAAGAAGGTTAATAAATTAGATAGGCAGGAACGGCCCCTCGTGAATCCATGCTGGGTATCATTAATCAAATTATGGTTATCTAGATGGCTTCTAATAATATCAGCTATAATTGACTCTAGTAATTTGCCTACAATTGAGGTCAGGCTTATTGGGCGGTAGTTTGACGGTAGTGACTTGTCCCCTGCTTTAAAAATAGGAATTACATTAGCCATCTTCCACATATCAGACACTACACCTGTTTGAAGAGATAAATTAAAATGTTAGATATTGGTTCACAGAGTTCCATTTTGCATTCTTTAAGAACCCTTGCAAAAAGCTCATCAGGACCCGGCGATTTATTTTGTTTCAGTCGGTCCAGCTGTTTCATAATCATTTCGCTAGTGACTGTGATATTACATAATTTATCTTCTTCTGGGCCTCTGTAAAAATTAATTACTGGGATATTATTAATGTCTTCCTGTGTAAAAACCGAGAGAAAATAATTATTAAAATAGAGCACATATCATTCTCCTTGTCAGTAAGATGCCCAAAGTTATTTTTAAGGGGACCTATCTTATCCCTAACTTTTGTTCTATAAACCTGGAAAAACTTTTGGTTAGTTTTTGAATCCCTAGCAACTTTAATTTCATAGTCCCGTTTAGCTTTTCTTATTCCTCTTTAACGTCCCTCTTAATGTCAGTATACTGATTTATAAGATGACCCTCACCTCTTTTATGCGCCTATAAATTCCTTTCTTCTGCCCTAAAAGATATTTGAGCCTATTATTCATCCATTTTGGGTCATTTCTACTTGATCTAATTTCTTTATACGGGATAAATGTTCTTTGGGCAGCCTGTATAGTGTTAAGAAAACTGTCATATTGATACCTCTCTTCTTCACCCCAGTCCACAGTTGATAAGTGTTCTCTAAGTCCATTATAATCTGCTAAGCGAAAATCTGGGACCATTACTGAATTATCCCTACTATCATACATCCATTCAATGCTAAAGGTAATTGACTTGTGGTCGCTTGAGCCGAGTTCCTCTGTAATTTCTAAATTATTAACAAGGGTTTCCTTGCTTGCCAGAACCAAGTCAAGTAGGTTATTTCCCTTGTAGGTTCTGTTACAAACTGCTTCAAAAGCAATCCTGAACTACTTCTAAAAAGTCGTTAGATTCTAAATTCCTGTCATGAAATTCCAATCAATCTGACTAAAGTTAAAGTCCCCTAGAATTACTACGTTATCGTGTCTTGTGGCCTTAACAATTTCCTCCCAAAGTAGTCTCCCTTGTTCCCTATCTAAGTTTGGAGGACGGTAAATCACGCCTAAAATCAATTTTTCACACCCCTTTGAAAATTCTATCCAGACAGACTCTGTATGTGTTAATTCAGACTTTATACCCGTTTTTATGCAACAATTTAAATGATCACGGACATAGAGTGCCACCCCACCCCCTTTCCCGATACTTCTGTCTACTTGGAACAATTTAAAACCCTGAATGTGACATTCGGCAGGCAAGTTAATTCTATGTTAATTCTATTGCTAGCAATAACTTGACTCTCATATTGTGTCCCTTGTGCACTTTTCAGCTTTCTGAAGATTTGCTGCCTTCTTCGAGTCAGCTGATCAATGAG
The DNA here is from genome assembly GCA_009830355.1 of Cherax destructor. Classification (NCBI taxonomy): domain Eukaryota; kingdom Metazoa; phylum Arthropoda; class Malacostraca; order Decapoda; family Parastacidae; genus Cherax; species Cherax destructor. The sequence goes on from WNWK01013287.1 coordinate 13,924, forward strand.
ATTTCAAATCTTCTTTTCATCCACTGTAGATGCCTGGTAATTTGTCCTCTCTCAAGCCTCCTCGTGACCATAGATAATAAGTGACCATCTTTCCTCCTCCAGTTTTCTGGTCCCTCCAGAGTTCGTTGTCTTTTGTTATGAAATCCAGTGCTGTTCCCCATATCATCTACTTGTTCTTCACTCCCAGATGTCTGTGATGATGTCTTCAAACGTCTGTTTTTCTCCCTCTGTCCTTTCAGTCTTCCCACCTGTTGCATTTGGTTCTGCCATCACATCACATCTCCTCTGGATCTATCTTCAGTCATTTGAGATCTTCAGTAGCAAAAGCCCTTCTCTCCTGTATCTCGTCTGCTTCCAATATAAGAAAGAAGGAGCACCTCAGCAGGGTTACTGGCCCATGCTGTGCGAGTCTAAATCACACCCACCCACACCCGTTCAAGTACTTGTCCAACATATTTCAAAAGCCACTCAAGGTTTTACCTTCAATGGAGGTACCCGGGAGTTTTGTTCCACTAATCCACAATTTTATTATCAAACCCATGCCTTCCTATATCATTTTTAAATTTAATATTTTCCAACTTGAACCCACTGTTGCGGATCCTGTCTTGGTTAGGTATTTTTAGCACATTATTTATATCACCCTTTATTTATTCCTGTCTTCTCTTTATACACGTCAGTCATATCCCCCCTAATTCTACGCCTTTCTAGAGAGTGAAGATTCATTGCTCTCAGTCTATCCTTGTAATAGAGATTTCTGATCTCTGTACGTTTATATAATCATCGTTTTCAAACGCATTTATGTTCGTTCTGTTATACCAGAGCTGTGGATCATAGTCTAACAGAATTGAAGTATAACCTGAGGACTCCTATAAATTATTATTCTTGATATGAAGCCAAGAATTATATTAGCTTTATTGCGAACACTTAAGCATTGTTGTCTTGGCTTTAGACTACTGCTAACCACAACTCCTAAATCTTTTTCGTATTCATAATGATTAAGATCTACATTATTTAATTTATAAATACCATGGTTATTCTCTTTAACAAGGCTTAGAACTTTGCATTTGTTTACATTAAACTGCATCTGCCACTTTTCCTACCACTGCGTCAATCTATTCAGATTCTCATCAAAATTAATTTGACGGCCTATTTGGGTGTCATCTATGTCGTTTTATATATATATATATATATATATATATATATATATATATATATATATATATATATATATATATATATATATATATATATATATATATATATATATATATATATATATATATCCTTCATATGATAATCCTATACTGCACTGAATATGACAGTATCCTGAGGCAGATCTTTACTAAAGTACTTAACCTTACTCTAGAAGATGGGCAGTGGGACCAAGCTACACTCCCAGTCAGACTAGGAGGCATTGGTGTCCGCAAGTCATCTCAGATTGCTCTACCTGCTTTCCTGTCTTCATGCATTGCATCCAGAGGGCTTGTAGCAGCAATTCTCCCTGAACATCTTAGGGACACGATTGGAATCCATGACCAAAAGTTCGTTGATGGAGCCAGGATCTGGGATAACCTAACAGGCTCTGAAACCAGGCCTGCTCCCCCAACAACTACAAACAGTCGCACTGGGATGGCCCAATAGTAGAGAATATAGCCTCAGCAATGCTTCAGAGTGTGTCAGGGAAGGATAGAGCCCGCCTACTTGCAGTGAGAGCTCCTCATGCAGGGGACTTTCTTTGGCTGTTCCCAACTCCAGCCTTGGCACACGCCTCGACCCACAGACCATCCGCATTGGTGTTGCCTTCGACTTGCCGCCCCTATTCTCGCCGAACACAGGTGTATTTGTGGCAGTGAAGCAGCAGACCGATTCGGTACCATGGTCTTGTGTGTCGTAAATCCGAGGGAAAGATTGCAAGACATGAAGAGGTTAATAACATTATCAAGAGGAGCCTCACAACAGCCGGATGCCCAGCAGTAAGGGAACCACCCCAACTATGCAGATCTGATGGCAACCAAAAGCGTCCAGATGGTATCACCCTTCAAGCCTGGACAGACGGCAAGCAGGTGGTGTGGGACTACACATGTGCATCTACCTTGGCTGATACCTATCTCCAGTACACCAGGGAGGAAGGAGGGCTGCTGCCACCTTCAGGGAGTCCCAGAAGTCGAGAAAATGGAGAACTTGCCCATCATTATATGTTTGTTCCCATAGGCTCAGAGACCCTTGGCTCATGGGGAAAGAGTGCATCTAAGTTCCTCAAGGAGCTGGGCAAAAGACTCAACAGGGTAACTAGGGATCCCAGGGCAGCTAGTTTTCTGTTCCAGCGACTCAGCGCTGCTGTTCAGAGGGGTAATGCATGCTGTATTCTGGCACGCGCACCAGCTCGGAAGAGCTGGATGAGATTTTCGCATTATAATCAGTGACAAAGATGTAACAATATGTACTAGACATGTATCTTCACCCGTGTACTGTATATGCCATCTTTATATCAACAATGTATCTCTCAAATCTTTGTACCATATTATGTAATAAAATATATATATATATATATATATATATATATATATATATATATATATATATATATATATGCAAAAAAATCACAGTAAACAGGTGATATTAAAATATGCAAGACAACCACTATGAAAAATAGAAGAATTCAGCGCAGACTCACATTATCAAGGAACTATAGAAACGTGAAAGAAGGCTATAAGCAGAATCACCTCACAGCACATCACACTAACAAAGACGACACTCACGTAGTAACATCTCGACTCTGTGAAGAGGAACATAAGAAAGGACCTGAAACTCTTCCCAAGAATTAAGATTAGTCCAATTTATCATTAAATTCTTCCCAAATTTTATTAATTATAAATGAATCCAATTTATATAAACCAAAAGAAATATTCATATTATTTTCTTCAGTTCCTTTCTTAGGTTCCTCTTCACAGAGTCGTGAGATGTTACGCTACTGTGAGGTGTTGTCTTTGTTAGTGTGATGTGACTGTGAGGTGTATTCTGCCCCTTTATAAGCCTTCTTTCATGGTTTCCTTTTATAGTTCTTATAATGTGAGCAGTCATGAAAGCGCTTGAATTCTTCATTTTCATAGTGGTTGTCTTATATATATATATATATATATATATATATATATATATATATATATATATATATATATATATATATATATATATATATATTGTAACACAACAAAAGGCCCAACAGTGACCCCTGTGGAACACCACTTTGTGACGCGTCCCAACTCTGATTTTTGCAGTTTCTCTGGTGCCTGTCTGTCACGTCTCTCCAGGAAAAAAAATCCTCCAGTTAAATGTCTCTGTTTTCCTCAACAATCTCCAATGTGGAACTCGATCGACATCTTTACTGAAGAAGATATACACAGTATCATTTTTATTATCATGATCTATCTCCTCAAATACCTTAGTGAAAAAGTCTGCAAATTTGTATGGCAGGAACGCCCTTTTGAAAAACTGTGCTGAGATTCATTAATCAATCTGTCATTCAAGGTGGGTTCACATAGTCTCAGTAATTATTAATTCCATCAATTCTCTCAGTGGTGGTTAGGCTTATTGGTCTATAATTCGAAGCTAAGGACCTGTCACCTGTCTGGCACTATGCTAATTTGTAGTGACATACTGAAATGAGTAGCTAAAAGTTTGCTAAATGTCTTATTACATTTCTTTATAACCCTTGAGAACAGTTTATCAGGGCTCGGAGATTTGTTTGGTTTTAATTTGTCTATTTCTCTGAAAACCATGTCACTAATGTCTTTCACCATGCATAACTTATTTTCATCCTGACCTGAAAAAAATTTGATTTCTGGAATTTCTCTAGTATCTTCCGGCGTAAAAACTGAGGGAAATAAATGTTGAAAATCTTACACATTTCCTTGTCACTAATTGTAAACTGACCATGTTTGAATCCATTAAATATTATCTTCTCTATTCACTGACATCATAATTTCTCCTCAGCATTCTTTCTCATTCGTTTTCCTATATTTTTCACTCTCTGAGTTTTGCCAGCCAAGCACAATAATTTCCACTGTCTGAAGAGGACAGGAAGCTGCTACTTCCTGCCCTAGTCTACGCTGGTGGATGAGACAGACGAGATGAGTGACCTATCTGAAGAAAGTCGTGGAAGTTACCTCCACATCTTAACCTGCCGTGGCACGAGCAGACACTGGGGTGAATATTAGTGGAAAGTATTGTTTTTCAAGCTAGTTTTGTTGCTAGCACAGCATTTGGGACTTTAGGTAAGAACCCGAGAACAAGAACTAATCAAGTAAGGCAGCAGAAGTGGATATATTCATCACTAAGTTAGGAAAATTCACCTTATACTTGAGTATCTGATGACATGACACCGAGGTGAGCGAGAGAAGCAGACGTCATTAGTGGTAAAGGAGGTGGAGAGTGGAAATTAGTTGAAAAAGACAACTTAGTGTGATGTGCTGTGTTGGTATTAACAGTCTTGTGGGAGCCAGAGTACAGGCGGGCACTCTCAGAGCACTCTCAGAGTACAGACGGGCACTCTCAGAGCACTCTCAGAGTACAGACGGGCACTCTCAGAGCAGTAAGGAGGACAGCTCATATTTATGGGGAATGGATTGAAATTGATGTTACTGAAGCTAATTTTAAGTCCTGTGACTATTTAATATTAATGGTAAAATGAGATAGGAAACGTACCCATTCTCTAACAAAAAAAAAATGTTTTAAAGTATTAATATTGACAGACAGACCTATAATTTTTAGTTCAGTACTACGGCCACAAGATGTCATAGTTAATAAAGACCATAATAAAAAACATAAAAGTATAATCGAATTTATTTCAATTTTAATCAAGTTTAAACATAACTATAATGGAATAACATTTTGCTCTTATAACTGTTATACTTTTAAGAAAAAAAAAAACATACATTATTCGTTTTTTACTTAGTATAAAAACTGCTTATAATCATAACCGGTCCACCACTTTTAAGCGGTGGACCGGTAAGCCAGCGAAAGGCCTCGGTCAAATGAACAAAAGCTAATACTGTGGGTCAGAAAACACTTGTCCTGTTTCCTGACACGCCTAATACCTACCTATGTCAGGGTAAACACGAACTTATTTTCTTGCATGAGACATTCTTGTCAAATGAGAGATTCTATGTGATGAGTATGTCGGGATGGCTGCCACATATTGACACAAAATGGGTTACTAATGAAGGTAGGTGTCAAGGTGGCTTAGTGACACAAAATGGGTTACTAATGAAGGTAGGTGTCAAGGTGGCTTAGTTAATAGAGAAATAAAATATTGTTAACTGCAGTTAAGCATTGATATTGTGCTCGTATACCTGGAGAGGGTTTCAGGGGCCAACGCCCCCGCGGCCCGGTCAGAGACCAGGCCTCGGGGTGGATCAGGGTCTGATCAACCAGGCTGTTACTGCTGGCCGCACGCAAACTGACGTACGAACTACAGCCAGGCTGGTCAGGTACTGATTTTAGGTGCCTGTCCAGTGCCTTCTTGAAGACAGCCAGGGGTCTATTGGTAATCCCTCTTATGTATCCTGGAAGGCAGTTGAACAGTCTTGGACCCCTGACTTATTGTGTTGTCTCTTAGTGTACTCGTGGCGCCCCTGCTTTTCATTAGGGGAATGTTGCATCTCCTGTCGAGTCTTTTGCTTTCATGGAGAGTGATTTTCGTGTGCAAGTTTAGTACTAATCCCTCTAGGATTTTCTAAGTGTATATTATTATGTATCTCTCTCGCCTGCGTTCCAGGGAATTCAAATCAAGGGACTTCAACCGTTCCCAGTAATTTAGGTGCCTTATAGTACTCATGTGTGCAGTGAAAGTTCTTTGTACACTCTCCAGGTCAGCAATTTCGCCTGCTTTGAAGGGGGCAGTTAGTGTACAGCAATATTCCAACCTAAAGAGAACAAGCGATTTAAAGAGAATCATCATTGGCTTGGCGTCCCTAATTTTGAAGGTTCTCATTATGCATCCTATCATTTTTCTAGCAGATGCGGTAGATACATTGTCGTGATCTTTGAAGGCAAGATCCTCTGACATTATCACTCCCAGGTCCTTCGCATTACTTTTTTGCCCTATTCTATGGTTAGAATTTGTCGTATACCCTGATACAGTTTTAATTTCCTCAAGTTTTTCATATCTGAGTAGTTGAAATTTCTCTTCATTGAACTTCATATTGTTTTGAGTGGCCGATTGAAAGATTTGGTTGATGTCCGCTTGGAGACTTCCGGTGTCTTCGATGGAGGTCACTGCCATGGCAATCCGGGTGTCATCCGCAAAGGAAGACACGGTGCTATGGTTTACATCTCTGTCTATGTCAGATTTGAGGATGAGGAATAGAATGGGAGCGAGTACTGTGCCTTGTGGAACAGAGCTTTTCACCATGGCTGCCTGGGACTTTACTCTGTTTACTATTACTCTTTGTGTTCTGTTTGTCAGGAAGTTATAGATCCATCTACCAACTTTTCCTGTTATTCCTTTATCACGCATTTTGTGTGCTATTACACCATGGTCACACTTGTCGAAAACTTTCACAAAGTCCGTGTATACTTTATCTGCATTTTATTTATCCTCTATAGCATCCAGGACCTTGTCATAGTGGTCCAGTAGCTGGAAAAGGCAGGAGAGATCTGTTCTAAACCCGTGTTGCTCTGGGTTGAGTAATGATTGGTATCTAGATAGTTGGCGATCTTGCTTCTTAGAACCTTCCTTAAAAGTTCTACATCATGTGAAAATGAATCAAAGTAGTGTGCTTATTCATTTACACACTAATACATAGTTATCAGGAAGTATACTTATACATAATTGTCAAGATTTATACTTATATATTTTTCAGTGTTTTTGCTTTCGTCGTTACCCACTCATGTTGATACCCACTCATGTTGATACCCACTCATGTTGATACCCACTCATGTTGATACCCACTCATGTTGATACCCACTCATGTTGATACCCACTCATGTTGATACCCACTCATGTTGATACCCACTCATGATGATACCCACTCATGGGTATCGTCATGATTCCCACTCTTGTTGATACCTACTCATGTTGATATCCACTCATGTTGATACCCACTCATGACGATACCCACTGATGTTGATTCCCACTCATGATGATACCCACTCATGATGATACCCACTCATGATGATACCCACTCATGATGATACCCACTCATGATGATACCCACTAATGATGATGCCCACTCATGATGATTCCCACTCATAATGATTCCCACTCATGGTGAATCCCACTCTTGCTCATAATGCTGTGTATTCATGCAATAGGTTATTTAAAAACATATTCAGTTTCATTACAAGCAAAGCACATTAAATCATTGTTCAAAATAAAATTTGCATTGTTAATCATACTTGTGAAGAAATTGATGTTTCTTGCAAGTATTTCCCATTGATACATTCTGAAAATATTTTTTTAAATGATTTTGGTTGTAAGGAAAATCTGGAGTAATTTGTTTACAAAATCTTAAACTAACTTCAAGAATGTGTATTGACGTGAGAACAGCTGAGAAATGTACTGTGCGGTAATATTTTATTATGCTGGGTGCATGTGGCGTTGTACTGTGTATTATGGAATAAAGTATAATGACTGACTGTATGGTCTGACGGGGAAACATGTTCTGTAGCCAAGTGTGTGTCTATATACTGCATGAGTGTGTGTGTGAGGGTACTCACCTAATTGTGCTTGCATGGGCCCCGCTTCTTCACTGGGGGCCACTAGGTCCTCTCTCTCCCTGCTCCATGAGCCTTATCATACATCTTCTTAAAGCTATGTATGGTACCTGCCTCCACTATTCATTTTCCAAAATATTCCACTTCTTGACAACTTTATGGCTGAAAAAATACTTCCTAACGTCCCTGTGACTCATCTGAGTGCTTGTTTGTGTGTGTGTGTGTGTGTGTGTGTGTGTGTGTGTACGTACTCACTTAGTTGTACTCACCTAGTAGTTGTTGCAGGGGTCGAGTCACAGCTTCTAGCTCCGCCTCTTCGCTGGCCGCTACTAGGTCACTCTTCCCGCTCCATGAGCTTTATCATACCAATTTCTAAAGCTATGTATTTATCCTGCCTCCACTACATCACTTCCCAGACTTTTCCACTTCCCAACAACTCTGTGACTGAAGAAATACTTCCTAATATCCTTGTGATTCATCTGAGTCTTCAACTTCCAACTGTGACCCCTTGTTTCTGTGTCCCATCTCTGGAACATCCTGTCTCTGTCCACCTTATCGATTCCTCTCAGTATTTTATATATCCCCAGTATCTCTCCTGTCCTCCAGTGTCGTCAGGTCGATTTCTCTTAACCTTTCCTCGTAGGACATACCCCTTAGCTCCGGGACTAGTCTAGTTGCAAACCTTTGCACTCTCTCTAGTTTCATTACGTGCTTGGATAGGTGTGGGTTCCAAACTGGTGCTGCTTATTCCAATATAGGCCTAACGTAAACAGTGTACAGGGTCCTGAACAATTTGTTATTAAGATGACGGTATGCTGCAGCAGTTATTTGGTTGATGTGCGCCTCAGGAGATGTGTTCGTTGTTATATTCACCCCAAGATCTTTTTTCTTGAGTGAGGTTTGTAGTATCTTGACTCCTAGGCTGTTCTCCGTCTGCGATCTTCTTTGCCTTTCCTCAATCTTCATGACTTTGCACTTGGTGGGGTTGAACTCTAGGAGCCAGTTGCTGGACCAGGCCTGCAGCCTGTTCAGATCCCTTTGTAGTTCTGCCTGGTCCTCGTCCGAGTGAATTCTTCGCATCAACTTTACATCATCTGCAAACAGGGACACTTCGGAGTCTATTCCTTTCGTCATGTCGTTCACAAATACCAGAAACAGCACCAGTCCTAGGACTGACCCCTGTGGAACCCCGCTCGTCACAGGCACCCACTCTGACGTCTCGCCACGTACCATGACTCGCTGTTGTCTTCCTGACAGGTATTCCCTGATCCATTGCAGTGCCTTCCCTGTTATCCCTGCCTTATCCTCCAGCTTTTGCATTAGTCTCTTGTGTGGAACTGTGTCAAACGTCTTCTTGCAGTCCAAGAAAATGCAATCTACCCACCCATCTCTCTTCTGTCTTATTGATGTCACCCTGTCATAGAACTCCAGCAGGTTTGTGACACAGGATTTCCCATCCCTGAAACCGTGCTGGTTGTCGTTGATAAGATCATTCCTTTGTAGGTGCTCCTCCAATATTCTAATGATCTTCTCCATGACTTTGCATACTATACATGTTAGTGACACTGGTCTGTAGTTGAGTGCTTCGTGTCTGTCTCCTTTTTTAAAAAAGGGGTCTACATTTTCTGTCTTCCATACTTCAGGTAGTCACCCTGTTTTTATAGATGTGTTGAAGATTGTTGTTAGTGGTACACATAGCATCTCTGCTCTCTCTCTCAGGACCCACAGAGATGTTATCCGGCCCCAACGCCTTTGTGGTATCTAGCTCACTTAGCAGCCTCTTCACTTCTTTCTCGGTTGTTTGTATTGTGTCCAACACTTGAAGGTGTACCCCACCTCTCCGTCTTTCTGGGGTCTCTTCTGTCTCCTCTGTGAACACTTCTTTGAATCTCATGTTGAGCTCCTCATATACTTCACGGCCGTTTCTTATGATCTCCCTTCCTTCCTTCCTCAGCCTGATTACCTGATCCTTGACTGTTGTGTTCCTCCTGATGTGACTGTACAACAGATTCGGTTCATATTTAGATTTCGCTGCTAAGTCATTTTCGTATTGCCGTTGGTCCTCCCTTCCTACCTGTGCATATTTGTTTCTGGCTCTACGACTACTTTCCTTATTCTCCTGGGTCCTTTGCCTTCTGTACTTCTTCCATTCTCTAGTACACTTGTTTTTGGCTTCTCTACACCATTGTGTGAACCAAGGGCTCATCCTGGCCTTCTCATCATTTCTGTTACCCTTGGGTACTAACCTCTCCTCAGCTTCCTTGCATATTGTTGTCACATATTCCATCATCTCGTTTACTGACTTTCCTTCCAGCTCTCTGCCCCACTGTACCATGTGTAGTTTGGCTTCATTCGTCCTGCCCTTCCTGTTTCCCTCTCCACTTGTAACTCTACTATGTATTCAAAGCTCAGAATCACATGATCACTGGCCCCGAGGGGTTTATCATATGTGATATCCTCAATGTCTGCACTATGAAAGGTGAATATAGGGTCCAGTATCGCAGGTTCATCCTCTCCTGTCTCTCTCTGGTAGTGACCTTTACGTGTTGGTGCATGAGGTTTTCCAGTACCACCTCCATCATATTTACCCTCCATGTTTATGGGCCCCTATGTGGCTCCAGGTTTTCCCAGTCGATTTCCTTGTGGTTGAAGTCACAAATAATCAGCAGCTTAGACCTGCTTGCGTGAGCCCTTCTGGCCACTTCAGTCAGTGTGTCAACCATTGCTCTATTACTCTCATCATGCTCCTGCCTTGGCCTCCTGCTGTTCTGTGGTGGGTTATACATCACTGCAATTACCACCTTGGGACCCCCCAGACAAAAGTGTTCCTATTATGTAGTCTCTTAGTTTTCCTCTGTCTCTTCTCTCCAGCTCATCAAACTCCCATCCGTTTTTGATGAGCAGTGCCACTCCATCACCCATTCTGTTCCCTGTCTTTTCTCAGGATCTGATGCCCCGTTGGAAAGATGGCATCTGTTATCATCCATGTGAGTTTGGTTTCTGTGAGAGCTATGATGTCCGGTGATGCCTCTTTGACTCTTTCGTGCCACTCCTACTTGTTCGTTATTCCATCAGCGTTGGTGTTCCATACCTTAAGTTTCCTCTCCCCCACTGTGTTTTGGGGGAGGTCTTTGAAGGTGGGGGACCTGGCAGTGTGCTGTGGGATTCTACAGTGTAGTGTGGTGGGGGGCTGTAAGTGTGGATTGTGGTTTGTGTTGGGATAGCTTGTTTGGTTGTGGGGTTCCAGTGGTGGTTCTGCTTATGCCTGCGTTTGTTGCTCTGCCCTGCTCTCTTTGTCCTCTGCTGTTTCTGTCCTTATCTCTCCTCCTAGCCCCTTTTGCCTCTGTCCCCTCTCCCTCAGATGTTGTCGTTCTTATCTGGTTCTGTCTCGGTTTAGGAACACCCTATTGTATGTTGGCGATTCCTTCAGTCGTGATTTCTCTTGCAGGATCCTGTTTCGCACCATTTCTGTCCTGAAAATCAGCTTGACCGGCCGGTTTCTCTCCTTCAAATAACCCCCTTTCTCTGAAAATTTACTATCTCATTCATGTCCTTCTCGCCTATTTCTTTGATGATTTTTCCATCCCATTTTTCTTCCTTCCATTTTTCATTGTGTGTCCTCCCCTCGCTTTCCTGAAGTCCATGGATAAACACTGACTTTTTCCTTTCCTCCTTCCACTGCCTCTCCTGCAGTGTCTCTGGGACCCGTTTGTACATGGCCATTGTCTTCCTTATTTTTACCTGTAGCTCTTGGTGGCATGGTCATGCATCTGCATGGGACCTCTCCCCCTCTCTGCTTTCTCGCCCCTCTCCTGCTGCTATCCCTGCCCTGCTGCTATCCCTGCCCTGCTGCTATCCCTTCGTACCTCGGCCCTCCTTGATGGGCTGATAGGGCCATAGTGTAAGTTGTCTCTCCTTCCTTTCCGTTTGGCTCCTCGTTCAGTAGGGGTGTACCTCCTTCAAATGCTATGTCTCCTCTGGTCAGTAGCCTTGTAACTCGCTTCAGCATATTTACCTCATGTTCTAAGGCCCTTATCCTGGCTTCTGCGGCTTCGGTTTGTGACTCCCATTTCTTCCTCTCCACCTCCATCATCTCCATTTTCGCAGAAAACTCTGTGTGTGTATGTATTTGTGTGTGTGTGTGTATGTATTTGTGTGTATGTGTACTCACCTAATTGTGGTTGCAGGGGTCGTGACTCCTGGCCCCACCTCTTCACTGATCGCTACTGGGTTCTCTCTCTCCCTGCTCCATGAGCTTTATCATACCTCGTATTAAAGCTAGGTATGTTTCCTGCCTCCAATACATCACTTGCTAGATTATTCCACTTCCTGACTACTCTATGGCTGAAGAAATACTTCCTAACATCCCTTTGACCCTTTGACTCAACTTCCAATTGTGACCCCTTGTTTCTGTGTCCCCTCTCTGGAACATCCAGTCTCTATGCACCTTGTCTATTCCACGCAGTATTTTGTATGTCGTTATTATGTCTTCCCTAACCCTCCTGTCCTCCAGTGTTGTCAGACCGATTTCCCTTAACCTTTCTTCGAAGGACATGTCCCTTAGCTCTAGAACTAACCTTGTCGCAAACCTTTGCACTTTCTCTAATTTCTTGACGTGTTGGTTCCAAACTTGTGCTGCATATTCTAGTATGGGCCTGACGTACACGGTGTACAGTGTCTTGAACGATTCCTTACTAAGGTATCGGAACGCTATTCTCAGGTTTGCCAGGCGCCCATATGCTGCAGCAGTTATCTGGTTGATGTATGCTTCCGGAGACGTGCTCGGTGTTATACTCACCCCAAGATCTTTCTCCTTGAGCGATATTTGCAGTCTTTGGCCACCTAGCCTATACTCTGTCTGCGGTCTTCTTTGCCCTTCCCCGATCTTCATGACTTTGCATTTGGCGGGGTTAAATTCGAGAAGCCAGTTGCTGGACCAGGTGTCCAGTATGTCCAGGTCTCTTTGTAGTCCTGCCTGATCATCATCTGATTTAATTCTCCTCATTAACTTCACATCATCTGCGAACAGGGACACTTCTGAGTCTATCCCTTCCATCATATCATTCACATATATCAAGAATAGCACTGATCCTAGGACTGACCCCTGCGGGACCCCGCTCGTCACAGGCGCCCACTGTGATACCTCATCACGCACCATAACTCGTTGTTGCCTCCCTGTCAGGTATTCTCTGATCCATTGCAGTGCCCTTCCTGTTATACACGCCTGATCCTCTAGCTTCTGTGTATGTGCGTGTGTGTACTCACCTAATTGTACTCGCCTAATTGTGGTTGCAGGAGTCGATCCATAGCTCCTGGCCCCGCCTCTTCACTGGTCTCTAGTAGGTCCACTCTTTGCTCCTCACTTTCTAGACTATTCAACTTCCTGACAACTCTATGACTGAATGATAAATTAGACACATATGCAACACTTGGGTATCTTTATTGAGGAAACGTTTCGCCACACAGTGGCTTCATCAGTCCATACAAAGAAGAATCGTGAAGAACATGAGGAGTTTGAGGTGGTCAGTCCCTCAGCCTTGAGTCGATGTTGTCAGTCCATCAATCTTGAAAAGAATACAGCATATGTGCGAAGTAGCTTATATACTGTAGGCAGGAGAGGTGCATTAGTCGCAGGTGGTGTCACACTTGACCAATGTGGAAGTAGGTCGTGCTCAAGGGTTAGACAACATCGACTCAAGGCTGAGGGACTGAATACCTCAAACTCCTCCTGTTCTTCACGATTCTTCTTTGTATGGACTGATGAAGCCACTGTGTGGCGAAACGTTTCCTCAATAAAGATACCCAAGTGTTGCATATGTCTCTAATTTATCAACTTGTCGGTTCTCTGAACCATTCATCTATTACTGAAGAAATACTTCCTAACATCCCTGTGACTCATCTGAGTCTTCAACTTCCAATTGTGATCCCTAGTTGCTGTGTCCCATCCCTGGAACATACTGTCTCTGTCCACCTTGTTTATTCCACTCAGTATTTTATATGTCGTTATCATGTCTTCCCTAACCCTCCTGTCCTCCAGCGTATTCTGGTCGATTTGTCTACATACTCATGTCCATGACTGTGTGCACCTCTGTATGCTAGGGTGTGAGATCATGTACGTGTGTGTACGTGCGAACGCGGACATGCATTTTTTGGTGTGGTGAGTGGCAGTGGGTGTGTTTATGCGGTCCTGTTGCCTGAGGTCTCTGAAAGTTTTACCTTACGTTGTTAACTCTCCCTGTTTCTCCCTAAACATAATTAATAATAACTGCTACAGAAAAATATTTTTTCCTTTGTAGAAGATGTGTATCGTGACTCACGAAATCGTGATGACACGATTGCAAACAAACCATACCACGGGTGGGGTTAGAACCCGCGATCACGCGTTTGTATCTCTGGTATGCCGTTCGTGTTCAAGGTATTACGCTGTACTTAGGGACACACTAATTAGGTATCCTTCAAAGGAAAAAAAATTAATTAAGAGTTTGCATGGTTTGTTTTTCTTCGTGTTTTCATTTTTATTGCCCTTGTAACCCCGAGAAGGTCTCATGCAGTCGTCTTGAAGTTGATGGATAATTAAGACAGATGTGCAGCAGTTGTGTATATTTATTGTTGAAATGTTTCGACTACAAAGTAGGCTTCTGCAGTAGTAGTAGTAGTTGTAGTACTTGTAGTAGTAGTAGTAGTTGTAGTACTTGTAGTAGTAGTAGTAGTTGTAGTACTTGTGGTAGTAGTAGTAGTTGTACTACTTGTGGTAGTAGTAGTAGTAGTAGTTGTACTACTTGTGGTAGTAGTAGTAGTACTTATGGTAGTAGTAGTAGTACTTATGGTAGTAGTAGTAGTACTTATGGTAGTAGTAGTAGTTGTTGTAGTACTTGTGGTAGTAGTAGCAGTTGTAGTACTTGTGGTAGTAGTAGTAGTAGTAGTTGTAGTACTTGTGGTAGTAGTAGTAGTAGTAGTAGTTGTAGTACTTGTGGTAGTAGTAGTAGTTGTAGTACTTGTGGTAGTAGTAGTAGTTGTAGTACTTTTGGTAGTAGTAGTTGTGGTACTTGTGGTAGTAGTAGCAGTTGTAGTACTTGTGGTAATAGTAGTAGTAGTTGTAGTACTTGTGGTGGTAGTAGTAGTAGTAGTTGTAGTTGTAGTACTTGTGGTAGTATTAGTAGTAGTTGTAGTACTTGTGGTAGTAGTAGTAGTAGTAGTTGTAGTACTTGTGGTAGTAGTAGTAGTAGTTGTAGTACTTGTGGTGGTTGTAGTAGTAGTTGTAGTTGTAGTACTTGTGGTAGTAGTAGTAGTTGTAGTACTTGTGGTAGTAGTAGTAGTAGTTGTAGTACTTGTGGTGGTTGTAGTAGTAGTTGTAGTTGTAGTACTTGTGGTAGTAGTAGTAGTAGTAGTTGTAGTACTTATGGTAGTAGTAGTAGTAGTAGTTGTAGTACTTGTGGTAGTAGTAGTAGTAGTAGTTGTAGTACTTATGGTAGTAGTAGTAGTAGTTATGTTACTTGTTGTAGTAGTAGCAGTTGTAGAACTTGTGGTAGTAGTAGTAGTAGTAGTTGTAGTACTTGTGGTGGTTGTAGTAGTAGTTGTAGTTGTAGTACTTGTGGTAGTAGTAGTAGTAGTAGTACTAGTTGTAGTACTTGTGGTAGTAGTAGTAGTTGTAGTACTTGTGGTAGTAGTAGTAGTAGTAGTAGTAGTAATAGTAGTTGTAGTACTTGTGGTAGTAGTAGTAGTAATAGTAGTTGTAGTACTTGTGGTAGTAGTAGTTGTAGTACTTGTAGTAGTAGTAGTAGTAGTAGTACTAGTTGTAGTACTTGTGGTAGTAGTAGTAGTAGTAGTTGTAGTACTTGTGGTAGTAGTAGTAGTAGTTGTTGTTGTAATACTTGTGGTAGTAGTAGTAGTTGTAGTACTTGTAATAGTAGTAGTACTTGTGGTAGTAGTAGTTGTAGTACTTGTGGTAGTAGTAGTTGTAGTACTTGTGGTAGTAGTAGTACTTGTAGTAGTAGTTGTAGTACTTGTTGTAGTAGTAGTAGTTGTATTACTTGTGGTAGTAGTAGTAGTTGTAGTACTTGTTGTAGTAGTAGTAGTTGTAGTACTTGTGGTAGTAGTAGTAGTTGTAGTACTTGTTGTAGTTGTAGTTGTAGTACTTGTGGCAGTAGTAGTAGTTGTAGTACTTGTGGTTGTAGTAGTAGTTGTAGTACTTGTGGTAGTAGTAGTAGTTGTAGTACTTGTGGCAGTAGTAGTAGTTGTAGTACTTGTGGTTGTAGTAGTAGTTGTAGTACTTGTGGTAGTAGTAGTAGTAGTTGTAGTACTTGTTGTAGTAGTAGTAGTTGTATTACTTGTGGTAGTAGTAGTAGTTGTAGTACTTGTGGTAGTAGTAGTAGTTGTAGTACTTGTGGTAGTAGTAGTAGTTGTAGTACTTGTGGTAGTAGTAGTAGTTGTAGTACTTGTGGTAGTAGTAGTAGTTGTAGTACTTGTGGTAGTAGTAGTAGTAGTAGTTGTAGTACTTGTGGTAGTAGTAGTTGTAGTACTTGTGGTAGTAGTAGTAGTTGAAGTACTTGTGGTAGTAGTAGTAGTAGTAGTTGTAGTACTTGTGGTAGTAGTAGTTGTAGTACTTGTGGTAGTAGTAGTAGTTGTAGTACTTGTGGTAGTAGTAGTAGTAGTAGTTGTAGTACTTGTGGTAGTAGTAGTTGTAGTACTTGTGGTAGTAGTAGTTGAAGTACTTGTGGTAGTAGTAGTTGTAATACTTGTGGTAGTAGTAGTTGTAATACTTGTGGTAGTAGTAGTAGTTGAAGTAATTGTGGTAGTAGTAGTTGTAGTACTTGTGGTAGTAGTAGTAGTTGAAGTAATTGTGGTAGTAGCACAAGCGACCACAAATTTTTAGCATTGAATGGAAGTATAAGATAAAATAAGATAAGATTTTCTTAGGATTTTTAACCCCGGAGGGTTAGTCACCCAGGATAACCCAAGAAAGTGTGTCATCGAGGACTGTCTGTCTTATTTCTATTGGGGTCGTCAATCTTGTCCCCCAGGATGCGACCCACACCAGTCGGCTAACACCCAGGTACCTATTTGCTGCTAGGTGAACATGACAACAGGTGTAAGGAAACACGTCGAAATGTTTCCACCCCGCCGGGAATCGAACCCGGGCCCTCCGTGTGTGAAGCGAGAGCTTTAGCCACCAGGCCATCATGGCACAATTCAGTAACGGTCCCAGATTTTCGCTTAGCAGATTACAATGGGCTTAGAGAACAATTATCATCTGTGGACAGGGGTAACGTAGAGAGCTATCAATATGACAGCTTTCTTAACAGTATACATGCTGCCCAAAGAACATTTATCCTGAATAAAGAAATTAGATCGAATAGAAATGACCCTAAATGGATGAATAATAGGCTCAAATATCTTTTAGGGCAGACGAAAGGAATTTATAGGCGCATCAAAAGAGGTGAGGGTCATCTTATGAATCAGTATATACTGTCATTAAGAGGGACGTTAAAAAGGGTGTTTATCTGTGGTATTTAATACCGATAAGATGATGAATTAGACACATGTGAAAAATCTGGGTATCATTATTCTGTAGACGTTTTGCCCTCCAAAGGCTTTATCAATACAATACAAAAGACTGAAGAGGTATGAGATGAGGTAATCAGTCCCTCAGCCTAGGGGCTCCGCCCCTGGTTGGCGGAGCGTCTACAGAAAAAAGATACCCAGATGTTACACAAGTGTCTAATCCATCATCCTGGAATAAAAACACTGCAGCAGGCCTACTGGCACATGCTAGGCAAGTCCAAGTCACACCTGATCAAGGAGAACTGCAGCAGGCCTACTGGCCCATGCTAGGCAAGTCCAAGTTACACCTGATCAAGAAGGAGCACAGCAGCAGGCCTACTGGCCCATGCTATGCAAGTCCGTGGCTTGATTGGTAACGTCCTCGGCTCACATATTGAGTGTCCGTGGTTCGATTCCTGGCCGGGTGGAAACGCTTGGGCATGTTTCTTTAAACCTGCTGCCCTTGTTCACCTACCAGTAAGTAGGTACCTGGGTGTTAATAGACTGTTGTGGGTGGCATCCTGGGTGGTGGCAGTATACCTCAGATAGGGCTTGGCTTTGAAATAAAGTGAAACAGGTTAACAGCTCTTAGACTGAAACATTGTTGAGTGTAAACAAATTAAAGTCCATATTAGAATGTCACATTAGTTGCTCAAGAAGGAAGGAGCACTACAGAACGCCTACTGGCCCAAGTTAGTCAGGAAGAACTCAAACCCACCCATGTATTTGTCCTATTTTTTAAGCTACACAACGTTTTAGCTTCAATGTCGAAACTTATAAAAACCCAGCGCCCATGAGAAGTGTCTCATAAACCCTCGAGGGCAGAGTAAACCAAGCGAGTAAGAACACATTTCATTATTTAAAACAGTATAAAACTTTAATGTCAGTTAAATCAGTGTCGATAAATGTCAGTCTACCTCTTCTGAACCACTTCAATATTTAATGGCATATTACGGCCAGAAAAGCGACCATTACGGTGTCTTCGCAGACAGGTATTTGTGTTAAAATATTTTTAAAAAACTACAAGACTTGAAGTCCGTGTGTTAACTGGAAAATGACTTATCTGATCAGCTTCAAACTTTCCTCACAGGGTGGGGATTCTTCAACGTAAGATTATTGGGTGGCACAATTTATCAAATTTATTGTATTGATTGTGTTATTCCTTTATTCTCGATAACTGAATAATGTAGAATTACCCACAATATGTTGGGTAAAAGGTCACAAGTGCAACTAATGTGACATTTTCCTGTGGCAACGTTTCGCTCTCCAGGAGCTTTATCAAGACGTTTCTAACAGTAGAGTAACACAGAGAGAATATAGATATATAGAGTGAGGTGCAAAAGGTAATATAATCGTTGAAAGGTTGTAGTAACAGTACTTATGGTAGTAGTAGTAGTTGTAGTACTTGTGTGTAGTAGTAGTTGTAGTACTTGTGGTAGTAGTAGTATTTGTAGTACTTGTGGTAGTAGTAGTAGTTGTAGTACTTGTGGTAGTAGTAGTAGTTGTAGTACTTGTGTGTAGTAGTAGTTGTAGTACTTGTGGTAGTAGTAGTATTTGTAGTACTTGTGGTAGTAGTAGTAGTTGTAGTACTTGTGGTAGTAGTGGTAGTTGTAGTACTTGTGGTAGTAGTAGTATTTGTAGTACTTGTGGTAGTAGTAGTAGTTGTAGTACTTGTGGTAGTAGTAGTAGTTGTAGTACTTGTGGTAGTAGTAGTAGTTGTAGTACTTGTGGTAGTAGTAGTAGTTGTAGTACTTGTGGTAGTAGTAGTAGTTGTAGTACTTGTGTGTAGTAGTAGTAGTTGTAGTACTTGTGTGTAGTAGTAGTAGTTGTAGTACTTGTGGTAGTAGTAGTAGTTGTAGTACTTGTGTGTAGTAGTAGTTGTAGTACTTGTGGTAGTAGTAGTATTTGTAGTACTTGTGGTAGTAGTAGTAGTTGTAGTACTTGTGGTAGTAGTAGTAGTTGTAGTACTTGTGGTAGTAGTGGTAGTTGTAGTACTTGTGGTAGTAGTGGTAGTTGTAGTACTTGTGGTAGTAGTAGTAGTTGTAGTACTTGTGGTAGTAGTGGTAGTAGTAGTAGTAGTAGTACTTGTGGTAGTAGTAGTAGTTGTAGTACTTATGGTAGTAGTAGCAGTTGTAGTACTTGTGGTAGTTGTAGTACTAGTGGTAGTAGTAGTTGTAGTACTTATGGTAGTAGTAGCAGTTGTAGTACTTGTGGTATTAGTAGTAGTTGTAGTACTTGTGGTATTAGTAGTAGTTGTAGTACTTGTGGTAGTAGTAGTTGTAGTACTTGTGGTAGTAGTAGTAGTTGTAGTACTTGTGGTAGTAGTAGTTGTAGTACTTGTGGTAGTAGTAGTTGTAGTACTTGTGGTAGTAGTAGTAATTGTAGTACTTGTGGTAGTAGTAGTTGTAGTACTTGTGGTAGTAGTAGTTGAAGTACTTGTGGTAGTAGTAGTTGTAGTACTTGTGGTAGTAGTAGTTGTAGTACTTGTGGTAGTATTAGTTGTAGTACTTGTGGTAGTAGTAGTTGTAGTACTTGTGGTAGTATTAGTTGTAGTACTTGTGGTAGTAGTAGTAGTTGTAGTACTTGTGGTAGTAGTAGTTGTAGTACTTGTGGTAGTAGTAGTTGTAATACTTGTGGTAGTAGTAGTTGTAGTACTTGTGGTAGTATTAGTTGTAGTACTTGTGGTAGTAGTAGTAGTTGTAGTACTTGTGGTAGTAGTAGTTGTAGTACTTGTGGTAGTATTAGTTGTAGTACTTGTGGTAGTAGTAGTAGTTGTAGTACTTGTGGTAGTAGTAGTTGTATTACTTACATAAGAACATAAGAAAGGAGGAACACTGCAGCAGGCCTGTTGGCCCATACTAGGCAGGTCCTTCACAATCCATCCCACTAACAGAGCTACCCGTGAAATAAGCTTTGATAATTCCATTTACTCATGTTCAAGTCCCACTCAAATACTTAATAATATATTACTTAATAATATAAGAAAGGAACACTGCAGCAGGCCTACTGGCCCATGTGAGGCATGTCCAAGTCTCCTACCGACTTAAGCCAATGCCCCAACCTAGGGTCAGGTCACATTCACTTAAGGAAGGAGCACGGCATCTGACCTAGTAGCACAAGCTTGTCAGGTCCAACTCACACCCACCCGCACCCACTCATGTATTTATCTAACCTATTTTTAAAACTACACAATGTTTTAGCCTCAATAACTGTACTCAGGAGTTTGTTCCACTCATCCACAACTCTATTACCAAACCAGTGCTTTCCTATATCCTTCCTGAATCTGAATTTTTCCAACTTAAAGCCATTGCTGCGAGTCCTCTCTAGGCTAGATATCACGAGCTTCTGCTGTTGATGGTTAAATTCATATGACTTGTATGTTATGGAACACGTTATTGTATTTTACAATGTGACATAATCACAGTCCGGTTGGTCACATGAGTTAGTGGCTCTAATGGTGCTCTATGAGCGAGCTCCAATCTCATACAGAGCCTACAGTGCCGTCCTGAGGCTCCCAGAATACCAAATGTGAGCATTGACTCCAACTAACACGACGTCAGGACCAGGCAGATGGAGTCTCCCCTGGTGGTGAAGGTTTTTGATTCATGGAACTGCAGCAACCTTGTACCTCCCGTTACCAAGGTGCTGCATAATCCCCTTTTGGTTTAGAACTTCCCCATAAATATACGATTTTTTTACTTTACGGGGATATCTGGAGAGAGAAATAGTCAGTTGATCATATGAAGTTGCTGGCCCACATGGCTCTAACGTCATCCCGTCCCATATCTTAATATTTCATAACAAAAACAAAAGGCTTTCAAATGAGCTGATGTAAATAACAGCTCTTAGATTGTAAATAAAGTTAGAAACCTTAACCTAACCTTTTAAAACCCTGTGTAAAAGAGGGAGAGAGAGAGAGAGAGAGAGAGAGAGAGAGAGTACATATTTACTCCACTTGGTACGACATCTGCATGGAATGTTACACCTCACTTCTGCTGACAGCTCTGAGGCTTACAATAACAACCTATTCTGACACTGTCACTCTTAAACGTGCAAATCCGTACATTTCCGGATGATTCCAAGCCAAGTGAGTCCCGACTTCTTTGATATTTGCTAATTTTTTTGGGGTTAATGTGCCTTTTTTTCAATGGTTCGTATTTCCCACTAAATGAACAACTGTAGCAGGTAATGAAACTTGCCCTTACATCTACCCCTGACTAAGATAACTTGCCCTTACATCTACCCCTGACTAAGATAACTTGCCCTTACATCTACCCCTGACTAAGATAACTTGCCATTACATCTACGCCTGACTAAGATAACTTGCCCATACATCTACCCCTGACTAAGATAACTTGCCCTTACATCTACCCCTGACTAAGATAACTTGCCATTACATCTACCCCTGACTAAGATAACTTGCCCTTACATCTACCCCTGACTAAGATAACTTGCCCTTACATCTACCCCTGACTAAGATAACTTGCCCTTGCATCTACCCCTGACTAAGATAACTTGCCCTTACATCTACCCCTGACTAAGATAACTTGCCCTTACATCTACCCCTGACTAAGATAACTTGCCCTTACATCTACCCCTGACTAAGATAACTTGCCCTTACATCTACCCCTGCCAAAGATAATATCTACAGCGGATGAATAACACTCTGGGTTATTCATCTGCAGACTATTTAGAGAGAGAAAAAGAGATAAGCGCATTCACTTTTTTCATCTTTATTGAAGGCGTTTTCTTTATGAGACCTTGGTCACTTCACATTCATATCCCATGACCTTTGTCTTCAATAAAGGTGTCCTAAGTAAATGTACCTGTGTCCTTTGCCGTGTAAGCCAACTAACACCCAGTGACCTATCAACTCTCAGAGGGACCTATCAACTCTCA
Organism: Cherax destructor; assembly: GCA_009830355.1. Classification (NCBI taxonomy): domain Eukaryota; kingdom Metazoa; phylum Arthropoda; class Malacostraca; order Decapoda; family Parastacidae; genus Cherax; species Cherax destructor. The sequence goes on from WNWK01013287.1 coordinate 36,076, forward strand.
GAGGGACCTATCAACTCTCAGAGGGACCTATCAACTCTCAGAGGGACCTATCAACTCTCAAAGGGACCTATCAACTCTCAGAGGGACCAATCAACTCTCAGAAGGACCTATCAACTCTCAGAGGGACCTATCAACTCTCAGAGGGACCTATAAACTCTCAGAGGGACCAATCAACTCTCAGAGGGACTAATCAACTCTCAGAGGGACCTATCAACTCTCAGAGGGACCTATCAACTCTCAGAGGGACCTATCAACTCTCAGAGGGACCTATCAACTCTCAGATGAACAGGTACATCAGGTATAAGGAGTCTTACTCACACGTCGCACCCTTCCCAGGATGCCCCTCACAACAGTTAACTAACACCCTGGCACCTATTTACTGATAGGTGAAGAGGGGCAGCAGGTGCCATAAACTTGTTATTTACCATACTCCCCTACGTGCTCGCTTCACCAGCTGCCATTGTTCTATGTCTCTCTCTCTCTCTCTCTCTTGTTATGTTATCCCATTGTTCACTGTTGCCGCTGTTGCAACAGCCGCTTGCCTATCCAGCAAACAGTATGGGCGTGCCTGTGGGCGTGTGAGCCTGGAGGTGAGCATGGGAGATGACCCAAGGGAGGCTGGGGGTGCCAGACTTATGGAAACTTTGCAATTCAAATGATGCTTTCCGGGATTGATCTTGTGCGGTGTTACCAAACACAACAACATTTTCTACCCCTATCATCCCCCCTTTTCCCACTATTCATATTCATTCCCATCCAAATTAGCCCCCCTTATTTAGCGCTAATACGACTTATTTACCCATCAATTGAATAACATTATTGTTTAAGGGAGTAAAAGTTTGAAGAGGGAGAATAATGCATGGTGAAGCTGAGGAAGAATAGGTCCAGAGTGAACGTTGGCTTGGTACAACTTGGACCATCTTGCCGCCAGTTCTGGCCATCACGCGCTAGCGTAACAGCGGAATATTTCTTTCTGACTAATAAATCAGCTCTCTCGCACGCGCCAGAGGGAGAGACTGAAACACAGTGAGCGAAAGCAAATGGGAGCGTCGCCAGCGGTGAAAAATGTAAAAAGTCAAGAAGCAGGTAGAGAGGGAGGGAGAGAGGGAGAGAGAGAGAGGGAGAGAGAGAGAGAGAGAGAGAGAGAGAGAGAGAGAGAGAGAGAGAGAGAGAGAGAGAGGAGAGAGAGAGAGAGAAGAGAGAGAGAGAGAGAGAGAGAGAAGGACAGAGAGAGAGACAGAGACAGAGACAGAGAGAGAGAAGAGAGAGAGAGAAGAGAAGAAGAGAGAGAGAGAGAGAGAGAGAGAGAGAGAGGGCTGAAGACCTCTACCAGTCGTTTGATGTGCTACGCCGTCATGTTTCCTGCCAAATTGAATTATAACCAACACCGTTGAACGCGCTCCAACCGTTAGCGTCCGTTGCTGTCTCCTGTGGATGGGTATTTTTTCCTGTTCAAAGTAGCTGTCTCCACGGACGGATGTCTTTCTGTCTATTGCAGCTGTCTCCTGTGTACAGGTGTCTTTCTGTTTATTGCACCTGTCTTGCAGGGTACGGGCGTGTCTGTGACTGTAAGTCTATTGGGTTGCATCAGTGTATTGGTCTATTTTAAGCCTGGTACAATGGTCTGTCTCTAACAATGGTTTGTCTTAATGGCCATAGTCTGTCTCTCTTGTAATGATCTACAGTTGTGCACACACACTGAGGGAGCAGAGGCACTGTGTGTGCCACTAGCGACAATCTTCAACAAACCAATCGATACAAGGCAACTCCCGGAGCTGTGGAAGACAGCCAGTGTAGCATAGTAATTAAGAAAGCAGAGAGACAGCATTAAACTACATACCAGTGCCACTGACAGGCATAGTTTTGCAAAGTTATGGAGAAGATTGTTAGGAGAAGAGTGGTGGAGCACCTAGAGAAGCGTGGTGGAGCACCTAGAGAAGAGTGGGCTCATACATTACATTCAATACGGCTTCATAAATGGTAAATCCTGTCTCACAAACCTACAACAAAACCTACAACAAAACAACAGATGCAAGGCCAGGAAGGAAGGGATGGTTTGATTACATCTTCTTGGACTGCTTGAAGACTGTTGACACAAGAGACTCCATGAACAGGCACGAATAACAGTTAAGATAAAATAAGATAAGATTTTCTTCGGATGTTTAACCCCGGAGGGTTAGCCACCCAGGATAACCCAAGAAAGTCAGTGCGTCATCGAGGACTGTCTGTCTTATTTCCATTGAGGTCCTCAATCTTGTCCCCCAGGATGCGACCCACAACAGTCGACTAACACCCAGGTACCTATTTGCTGCTAGGTGAACATGACAACAGGTGTAAGGAAACACGTCGAAATGTTTCCACCCAGCCGGGAATCGAACCCGGGCCCTTCGTGTGTGAAGCGAGAGCTCTAGCCACCAGGCCACCGGGGCTACAGTGAATCAAGGAATATCTAACTGAAAGCAAACAGGTGACCGTCGGCGAAGAGGTGTAGGAATGGGGGCATGTGACGCTTGGGGGTTTCACTAGGATCTACAGTAAGTCAGGTAATATTTCTTTTGAATATGAACGAAATATTGGAAGCGATAGAGTCAGTAGTATCATGTTCATTTACTATGTGAAACTAATGAGGAGAATCCAGACATGTGAGTGCCAGAAAAGACTACAGATGGACCTGGACAGGATGCAGGTCTGGTCTCACAAGTACATGTAAAGTTATGAAGATTGGAGAAAGGCAAAGAAGACCGCAGAAAGAGTACAGACTCGTGAGGCAAATGCTGCAAACCTCACTCAAGAAGGACCTTGGGGTCAGTATTGCACCGAGCATATTACCTGAGTCGCACATCAACCAAATAACTGCTGCAGCAAATGCGCGTCTTGCAAATTTAATACTAGCTTTTACACGTCTACGTAAGGAGCCATTCACGACACTGTACACCGTGTACGTCAGGCCCATACTGGAGTATGCAGTACCAGTATGGAACCCTCTTGGTCAGACATGTTAAGAAATTGGAGAAAGTGCAGAAGTTTGCAACGAGACTTGTCCCAGAGCTAAAGGGTATATTCTGTGAGCAGAGGTTAAATAAGGGAACTCAGTCTGATAACACAGGAGAACAGAAGGACTAGAGGTGGTATGATAACATAAAGAACACTGAGAGGAACTGATAGATTGACTAGGGACCTTGTTTGAGAGACAGGAAACAGGAACACGAGGACACAGCTGGAAGTTGAAAACATGTGAGTTACAAGGAGATTAAGGAGAATTTCTTCATTCTTACAATAATCAGGAAGGGGAACGACCTGGAGAATGAAGTGGTTGAGGCAGGATCCACACATAGCTTTAAGGAGAGGTATGATAAAGCTCATGGAGCGGGAAGAGTGACCGAGTAGCGGCCAGTGAAGAGGCGGGGCCAAGAGCTGTGACTCGACCCCTGCAACCACAACTAGATGAGTACAAATAGGTAAATACACACACACACACACACACACACAGACACACACACACACACACGCACACACACACACATACGCACACACACGTACACACACACACACATATACACACACACACACACGCACACACACACACACTGTAACAACATCTTCATGCAACATCTCCATGCAACATTCCCTAAGTATTGCAGCGTCGTGATGGCTCTAGCGGGCAATTGACCGGAAAATTCCTCGCAATCAATATTCAAGACTTGAAGCAGAAATCTTTAGAATACTCTTAGAAAGCTTCAGTGAATTAAGTCGAAATCTAAGACTTCTGGGGAACTTTGCAGAGTAGTGGTGGAAATGCGTCTATGTTGCCTTTGTAGAGACTCTTGAGTTTTTACTTTTGCGTCATCCATAAGAACAAAAGTAATCAAAGAACTTCCCGTCGAGGAGGTAATATCAAGCTTTTCCTTTCATAGATTAAATAAAAGTAGAGAAGAACGACACGTAAGTAATAGTGGTTGAGTGTAGCGTAATGATAGAGCAAGGAGGCGTAGGAGGAGGCACAGGAGGAGGCATAAGAGGAGGCTCAGGAGCCACAAGACTGACTGCCTATTGTCTCTGGTTAAAGAAGGCTCTCCCTCTCTCAACTAAGTCTGCAGTATTATTTAACACCAACTTTAGACTTGCTGTTGTCGTCTCTTATTAGTAAACTTTTGTAAGAGTGAGATTATGTCCCACACGGAGGATCGAACCTCCACCATCCCACAAGAATGTAGGATCAAACCTCCACCATCAAGCACGTATGGAGGACCGAGGCTATGCCATCCCACACGAATGGAGGACCAAGGCTATAAAATCCCACACGAATGGAGAATAGAGACTATGAAATCTCACACGAAAGGAGAACCGAGGCTATAAAATCTTACACGAATGGAGGACCGAGGCTAAGAAATCCCACACGAATGGAGAACCGAGGCTATAAAATCTTACACGAATGGAGGACCGAGGCTATGAAATCCCACACGAATGGAGGACCGAGGCTATGAAATCTCACACGAATGGAGGAACGATGCTATGAAATCTCACACGAATGGAGGACCGAGGCTATGAAATCCCACAAGGATGAAAAATCGAGTTATTTTTTTTACTACTAAATGAGCCTCGTGAACGGTGGTTCGAACCTACACTGAATGGCCCACACTGGTTTTGTGCGTCACAATAAAAAAAAAAAAAAATTCAAGCACATTCGTCGAAGAAATTGAAAAGTTTTAAATTTCACATGAATGTGACCCCACAGTGTGACCCCCCAATGTGACCCCCACAATGTGATCTCCACAGCATGACCCCTCACAGTATTATCCCTACAGTATCACCCCACAGTGTCACCCCACAGCGTTCCGTTACCTTAACAAGGAATCGTTCAAGACACTGTATACCGTGTACGTCAGGCCCATACTAGAGTATGCAGCACCAGTCTGGAACCCACACCTGGTCAAGCACGTCAAGAAATTAGAGAAAGTGCAAAGGTTTGCGACAAGGTTAGTTCCACAGCTCAGGGGACTGTCCTATGAAGAAAGGTTGAGGGAAATAGGACTAACAATTCTGGAGGACAGAAGGATTAGAGGAGACACGATAACGAAGTACAAAACACTGCGGGGAATCGACAAGGTAGATAGTGACAGCATGTTCGAGAGAGGGAACACAGAAACAAGGGGGCACAATTGGAAGGTGAAGACTCAAATGAGTCAAAAAGATGTCAGGAAGTATTTCTTCAGCCATAGAGTAGTCAGGAAGTGGAATAGTCTAGCAAACGATGTAGTGGAGTCAGGAACCATGCATAGCTTTAAGACGAGGTATGATGAAGCTCATGGAGCAGGGAGAGAAGAGTCCCAGTAGCAGAAAGTGAAGAGGCGGGGCCAGGAGCTGAGTCTCGACCCCTGCAACCACAATTAGGTGAGTACAGTGTCATTCCCACAGTATGACCCGCACAGTATCACCCCCAGAGTATCACCCCCATAGTGTCACCCCACAGTATCACCCCCACAGTATCAGCCCCACAGTATCCCCCCACAGTGTCACCCTCACAGTGTAACCTCCCACAGTGTCACACCCATAGTATCACCCCCGCAGTGTCTCCCCCATGGTATCACCCCCACAGTGTCACCCTCACAGTGTAACTTCCACAGTGTCACAACTTTAGTATCACCCACACAGTATCACCCCACATTATCACCCCAACAGTGTCACCCCCACAGTGTCATCCTCACAGTGTAACTTCCACAGTGTCACACCTTTAGTATCACCCACACAGTATCACCCCAACAGTGTCACCCTCACAGTGTCACCCCCACAGTGTCACCCCCACAGTGTCACCCTCACAGTGTAACTTCCAGAGTGTCACACCTTTAGTATCACCCACACAGTATCACCCCTCATTATCACCCCCACAGTGTCACCCTCACAGTGTCACCATCACAGTGTCACCCCCACAGTGTCACCCTCACAGTGTAACTTCCACAGTGTCACACCTTTAGTATCACCCACACAGTATCACCTCACATTATCACCACCACAGTGTCACCGTCACAGTGTCACCCCACAGTGTCACCCTCACAGTGTCACCCCACAGTGTCACCCCCACAGTGTCACCCTCACAGCGTCACCCCCACAGTGTCACCCCACAGACTCACTCCCACAGTATCACCCCACAGTATCACCCCCACAGTATCACCCCACAGTATCACCACACAGTATCACCCCAACAGTATCCCCCACAGTATCACCCCACAGTATCACCCCACAGTATCACCCCCACAGTATCACCCCACAGTGTCACCCCACAGTATCACCCCAACAGTATCACCCACAGCACCACCCCCCAGTATCACCCCACAGTATCACCCCACAGCATCACCCCACAGTATCACTCCACAATATCACCCCGCAGTATCACCCCACAGTGTCACCCTCACAGTATCACCACCACAGTATCACCACACAATATCACCCCACAGTATCACCCCACAGTATCACCCACAGCATCACCCCACAGTATCACCCCACAGCATCACCCCACAGTATCACTCCACAATATCACCCCGCAGTATCACCCCACAGTGTCACCCCTACAGTATCACACCCACAGTATCACCACACATATCACCCACAGTATCACCCCACAGTATCACCCCAACGTATCATCCCCACAGTATCACCCCCACAACATCACCCCACATATCACTCCACAATATCACCCCAGTATCACCCCACAGTGTCACCCCACAATATCACCCACAGTATCACCCACAGTATCACCCCCATAGTATCACACCACAGTATCACCCTCACAGTATCACCCCACAGTATCACCCCACAGTATCACCCTCACAGTATCACCCCACAGTATCACCCCACAGTATCACCCCACAGTATCACCCCACAGTATCACCCTCACAGTATCACCCTCACAGTATCACCCACAGTATCACCCACAGTATCACCCTCACAGTATCACCAACACAGTATCACCCCACAGTATCACCCTCACAGTATCACCCACAGTATCACCACAGTATCACCCCAGGTATCACCACAGTATCACCCCACAGTATCATCGCAACAGTATCACCCACAGTATCACCCCAGTATCCCCACAGTATCACAACCCGTATCACCCCACAATATCACCCAGTATCACACCACAGTATCACCCCACAGTATCACCCCACAGTATCACCCACAGTATCACCACACAGTATCACCCACAGTATCCACCCAGTATCACCCCACAGAATCACCCCAGTATCACTCACAGTATCACCCACAGTATCACCACACAGTATCACCCTAACAGTATCACCCCACAGTATCACACCACAGTATCACCTCACAGTATCACCCCAGTATCACCCACAGTATCACCCACAGTATCACCCAGGTATCACCCACAGTATCACCCACAGTATCACCCCAATATCACACAGTATAACCCCACAGTATCACCACAGTATCACCCAGTATCCCCCACAGTATCACCACAGTATCACCCACAGTATCACCCACAGTATCGCCCATCAGTATCACCACAGTGTCACCCACAGTATCACCCACGTATCACCCACAGTATCACCACAGTATCACCCACAGTATCACCCAGTATCCACAGTATCCCCAGACACCATATCACCACAGTATCACCTCCACAGTATCACCCCCACAGTATCACCCCACAGTGTTCAATTCAAGAACTTAAATAATAGATTGGTGGTGGGATGAAATATGCAATATAGTATATGTGTGATGGTCAAGAGAGGAGGAGGGAGGGAAGGGAGAGGAAGAAGGAAGGGAGAGGAAGGAGAAAGGGAGGGAAGGAGAGAGGGAGGTATATGTGGGAAAGAAGAAGAATGGGAGGGAGGAAGAAAAAAGGAAAAGAGCAGGAAACAGAAAGAGGATGGAGAAAAATAAGAGGGAGAGAACAAAAGAATTGAGAGAGAAGGAAGAGATGGAGGGAACGAATGAAAGGAGGGAGGGAAGGAAGGGAGGGAGGAAGGAAAAGAGGGAGGAGAGAGGGAGGGAGGGAGGAACGGGATAGTGGGAGGAGGAAGGAGGAAGGAGGGAGGAAGGGAGGGTTTCGAGGGGGGGGGAGAGAATTTAAGATTTATCAGCATTAGGTACATAGCTAACTTTAGCCAACACTTAAATGTTACAGCAAGTTCTGTAGTTGTCTTCCAACAAAAACTGTAGTTGTCTTCCAACAAGTACTGTAGTTGTCTTCCAACAAGAACTGTAGTTGTCTTCCAACAAGTACTGTAGTTGTCTTCCAACAAGTACTGTAGTTGTCTTCCAACAAGAACTGTAGTCTTCCAGCAAAAACTGTAGTTGTCTTCCAACAAGTACTGTAGTTGTCTTCCAACAAGTACTGTAGTTGTCTTCCAACAAGTACTGTAGTTGTCTTCCAACAAGTACTGAAGTTGTCTTCCAACAAGAACTGTAGTTGTCTTCCAACAAGAACTGTAGTTGTCTTCCAACAAAAACTCTAGTTCTCTTCCAACAAAAACTGTAGTTGTCTTCCAACAAGAACTGTAGTTGTCTTCCAACAAGTACTGAAGTTGTCTTCCAACAAAAACTGTAGTTGTCTTCCAACAAGAACTGTAGTTCTCTTCCAACAAAAACTGTAGTTGTCTTCCAACAAGTACTGTAGTTGTCTTCCAACAAAAACTGTAGTTCTCTTCCAACAAAAACTGTAGTTGTCTTCCAACAAAAACTGTAGTTGTCTTCCAACAAGTACTGTAGTTGTCTTCCAACAAGTACTGTAGTTGTCTTCCAACAAATACTGTAGTTGTCTTTCAACAAAAACTGTAGTTGTCTTCCAACAAGAACTGTAGTTTTCTTCCAACAAGTACTGAAGTTGTCTTCCAACAAAAACTGTAGTTGTCTTCCAACAAGAACTGTAGTTGTCTTCCAGCAAGAACTGTAGTTGTCTTTCAACAAGTACTGTAGTTGTCTTCCAGCAAGAACTGTAGTTGTCTTTCAACAAGTACTGTAGTAGTCTTCCAACAAGAAGTTGTCTTCAACAAAACTGTGTTGTCTTCCAACAAGACTGTAGTTGTCTTCCACAAGAATGTGTTTTCCAACAAGACTGTAGTTGTTTCCAAAAGTTGTAGTTGTCTTCAAAAACTTTTGTCTTCCAACAAAACTGTAGTTCTTCCAAAAGACTGTAGTTCTTCCACAAGAACTGTAGTTGTCTTCCAAAACTGTTGTCTTCAAAACTGTAGTTGTTTCAACAAGAACTGTGTTCTTCCAACAAGACTGATTTTTCCAAAAACTGTGTTCTTCCAACAAATTGTAGTTGTCTTCCAACAGTTCTAGTTGCTTCACAAGACTAGTTGTCTTCCAACAGTACTGTAGTTGTTTCAACAAGAACTGTATTGCTTCAAAGACTGTAGTTTCTTCCAACAAGACTGTAGTTGTCTTCAAAAGACTGTGTTGTTCCAACAATGTTTTCCAAAACTGTATTGTCTTCCAACAAGTACTGTAGTTGTACTTCCAACAAGAATGAGTTGTCTTCAAAGTCGATGTCTTCCAACAAGACTGTAGTTGTCTTCCAAGACTGTAGTTGTCTTCCAAAAACTGTAGTTGTCTTCCACAAGACTGTAGTTGTCTTCCAACAAACTGTAGTGTCTTCACAAAATGTAGTTGTCTTCCAACAAGTACTGTAGTTGTCTTCAACAAAACTGTAGTTGTCTTCCAACAAGACTGTAGGTCTTCCAACAGAACTTAGTTGTCTTCCAACAAGAACTGTAGTTGTCTTCCACAAGTACTGTAGTTGTCTTCCAACAAGAACTGTAGTTGTCTTCCAACAAGTACTGTAGTTGTCTTCCAACAAACTGTAGTTGTCTTCCAAAAAACTGTAGTTTCTACAAAACTGTGTTGTCTTCAACAAGTACTGTAGTTGTCTTCCAACAAGAACTGTAGTTGTCTTCCAACAAGTACTGTAGTTGTCTTCAACAAACTAGTTGTTCCAAACGTATGTCTTCCAACAAGAATGTAGTCTTCCACAAAACTGTAGTTGTCTTCCAACAAGTACTGTAGTTGTCTTCCAACAAAGTAGTGTCTTCCAACAGACTGTAGTCTTCACAGACGATTCTTAACAACGTAGTTGTCTTCCAAATTTCAAAGACTGTAGTGCTTCAACAAACTGTAGTTGTCTTCCACAAGACTGTGTCTTCACAAAAACTGTTTGTCTTCCAACAAGAACTGTAGTTCTTCCAACAAAACTGTAGTTGTCTTCAACAAACTGTAGTCTTCACAAACTGTATGTCTTCCAACAAGACTGTAGTTGTCTTCAACAAGAACTGTAGTTGTCTTCCAACAAGTACTGTGTTGTCTTCAAAAGAACTGTAGTTGTCTTCCAACAAAACTGTAGTTGTCTTCCAACAAGAACTGTAGTTGTCTTCCACAAGACTGTAGTTGTCTCCAACAAGTACTGTAGTTGTCTTCCAACAAGAACTGTAGTTGTCTTCCAACAAGTACTGTAGTTTCTTCAACAAGTACTGTAGTTGTCTTCCAACAAAACTGTAGGTCTTCCAAAAACTGTAGTTGTCTTCAACAAGACTGTATTGTCTTCCAAAACTGTAGTTGTCTTCAACAAGACTGTAGTTGTCTTCAAAGAACTGTAGTTGTCTTCAACAGTACTGTAGTTGTCTTAAAAGAACTGTTGTTGCTTCCAACAAGTACTGTAGTTGTCTTCCAACAAGTACTGTAGTTGTCTTCCAACAGAAACTGTACTTGTCTTCACAAACAGGAGACTGTAGTTGTCTTCCAACAAGTACTGTAGTTGTCTTCCAACAAGAACTGTACTTGTCTTCCAAAAAGAACTGTAGTTGTCTTCCAACAAGTATTGTAGTTGTCTTCCAACAAGTACTGTAGTTGTCTTCAAAAAACTGTAGTTGTCTTCCAACAAGTACTGTAGTTGTCTTCCAACAAGAACTGTAGTTGTCTTCCAACAAGAACTGTAGTCTTCCAGCAAGAACTGTAGTTGTCTTCCAACAAAGTTCTTCAAAGTGTGTCTTCCAACAAGTACTGTAGTTGTCTTCCAACAAGAACTGTAGTTGTCTTCCAACAATTACTGTAGTTGTCTTCCAACAAGAACTGTAGTCTTCCAGCAAAAACTGTAGTTGTCTTCCAACAAGAACTGTAGTTGTCTTCCAACAAGTACTGTAGTTGTCTTCCAACAAGTACTGTAGTTGTCTTCCAACAAGTACTGTAGTTGTCTTCCAACAAGAACTGTAGTTGTCTTCCAACAAGTACTGTAGTTGTCTTCCAGCAAAAACTGTAGTTGTCTTCCACAAGTACTGTAGTTGTCTTCCAACAAGTACTGTAGTTGTCTTCCAAAAACTGTAGTTGTCTTCCAACAAGAACGTAGTTGTCTTCCAACAAGAACTGTAGTTGTCTTCCAACAAGACTGTAGTTGTCTTCCAACAAGAACTGTAGTTGTCTTCCACAAGTACTGTAGTTGTCTTCCAACAAACTACTGTAGTTGTCTTCCACAAGTACTGTAGTTGTCTTCCAACAAACTGTAGTCTTCACAAATGTAGTTGTCTTCCAACAAGTACTGTAGTTGTCTTCCAACAAGTACTGTAGTTGTCTTCCAACAAGTACTGTAGTTGTCTTCCAACAAGAACTGTAGTTGTCTTCCAACAAGAACTGTAGTTGTCTTCCAACAAATACTGTAGTTGTCTTCCAACAAGAACTGTAGTTGTCTTCCAACAAGTACTGTAGTTGTCTTCCAACAAGAACTGTAGTTGTCTTCCAACAAGAACTGTAGTTGTCTTCCAACAAGTACTGTAGTTGTCTTCCAACAAGAACTGTAGTTGTCTTCCAACAAGTACTGTAGTTGTCTTCCAACAAGAACTGTAGTTGTCTTCCAACAAGAACTGTAGTTGTCTTCCAACAAAACTGTAGTTGTCTTCCAACAAGTACTGTAGTTGTCTTCCAACAAGTACTGTAGTTGTCTTCCAACAAGAACTGTAGTTGTCTTCCAACAAGAACTGTAGTTGTCTTCCAACAAGTACTGTAGTTGTCTTCACAAATGTGTCTTCAGCAAAACTGTAGTTGTCTTCCAAAAACTGTAGTCTTCAGCAAACTGTAGTTGTCTTCCAGCAAGACTGTAGTTGTCTTCAACAAGTACTGTAGTTGTCTTCCAACAAGAACTGTAGTCTTAAAAGACTGTGTCTTCAACAAAGAACTGTAGTTGTCTTCCAGCAAGAACTGTAGTTGTCTTCCAACAAGATACTGTAGTTGTCTTCCAACAAGAACTGTAGTTGTCTTCCAACAAGTACTGTAGTTGTCTTCCAACAAGTACTGTAGTTGTCTTCCAACAAGAACTGTAGTTGTCTTCCAACAAGTACTGTAGTTGTCTTCCAACAAGAACTGTAGTTGTCTTCCAACAAGTACTGTAGTTGTCTTCCAACAAGAACTGTAGTTGTCTTCCAACAAGTACTGTAGTTGTCTTCCAACAAGTACTGTAGTTGTCTTCCAACAAGTACTGTAGTTGTCTTCCATCAAGAACTGTAGTTGTCTTCCAGCAAGTGCTGTAGTTTTCTTCCAACAAGTACTGTAATTGTCTTCCAGCAAGCAAGTACTGTAGGTGTCTTCCAACAAGTACTGTAGTTTTCATATATAGGACCTGTTTGACCCTGTCGTACTTATTCTTAAAACTGTGAATGGGTTGTGCCTTCAATTATTTTTTACTTTTCTCACCCTGATTTCCATGAGGTGATATTTTCTTACCTACTGTAATGTGCAAATTAATTGGGACAGGAGTAAATTTTGAGATTATTTCATATGTCTTAGTCTCCGGCTTAATTAATATAGTTTGGGTTCTTTTCTTTTCAAAAGAGTTTTCTTCTGACTTCTGGCAACAATCCAGCTGTGGTGTTACCCTGCGACACTCGTCAGTGCTACAACAGCTGTTGTTCTGTAGGGTTATTCCTGCAAGCATACTCCGTGAGTCAATGTGGTTTCTCCAAATTCTGCCCTTAAATTCATTATTACTGCTGAAATTCATGATGGATGTTGCACGCGGGAATAACTAAAAGCCATAAATGAAATTGAAAGAAACCCAAAGTATTTCTTTTCTTATGCCAAATCAAAGTCGAGAACAACATCCAGTATTGGGCCCCTACTTAAACGGGATGGGTCCTACACACATGACAACAAGGAAATGAGTGAGCTACTGAAGTCCCAGTATGACTCAGTTTTTAGCGAGCCGCTAACAAGACTGAAAGTCGAAGAACTAAATGATTTTTTTATAAGAGTGCCACAGAACTTGGTAGACGCAAACCTATCTGACATTATCCTGACGCCAAATGACTTCGAAGAGGCGATAAATGACATGCCCATGAACTCCGCCCCAGGTCCAGACTCATGGAACTCAGTGTTCATCAAGAACTGCAAGAAGCCCCTATCACGTGCTTTTAACATCCTATGGAGAGGGAGCATGGACACTGGGGTCGTCCCGCAGTTACTAAAAACAACAGACATAGCCCCACTCCACAAAGGCGGCAGTAAAGCACTGGCAAAAGACTACAGACCAATAGCGCTTACATTCCATATCATAAAAATCTTTGAAAGGGTTCTAAGAAGCAAGATCGCCACTCATCTAGATACCATTCAATTACACAACCCAGGGCAGCATGGGTTTAGAGCAGGTCGCTCCTGTCTGTCCCAACTACTGGACCACTACGACAAGGTCCTGGATGCTCTAGAAGACAAACAGAATGCAGATGTTATATACACGGACTTTGCAACAGCCTTTGACAAGTGTGACCATGGCGTAATAGCACACAAAATGCGTGATAGAGGAATAACAGGAAAAGTTGGCAGATGGATCTATAATTTCCTAACAAATAGAACACAAAGAGTAGTAGTCAACAGAGTAAAGTTTGAGGCGGCTACTGTGAAAAGCTCTGTTCCACAAGGCACAGTACTTGCTCCCATCTTGTTCCTCATCCTCATATCGGACATAGACAGGGATATAAGCCACAGTGCCGTGTCTTCCTTTGCAGATGACACCCGAATCTGCATGACAGTGTCCACCATTGAAGACACTGCAATACTCCAAGCAGACATTAACCAAATCTTTAAATGGGCTGCAGAAAACAATATGAAGTTCAATGATGAGAAATTTAATTACTCCGATATGGAAAACGTGAGGAAATTATAATTTCTTCGGAGTATAAAACAAATTCCAACCACACAATAGAGCGAAAAACTAATGTCAAAGACCTGGGAGTGATCATGTCAGAGGATCTCACCTTCTAGGACCATAACACTGTAGCAATTGCATCTGCTAGAAAAATGACAGGATGGATAATGAGAACCTTCAAAACCAGGGATGCCAAGCCCATGATGACACTTTTCAGGACGCTTGTTCTATCTAGGCTGGAATACTGCTGCACACTAACTGCACATTTCAAGGCAGGTGAAATTGCTGAACTAGAAAATGTGCAGAGAACATTCACAGCACGCTTAACTGCGATAAACCACCTCAATTACTGGGAATGCTTGAAATTCCTAAACCTGTACTCCCTAGAACGCAGGCGGGAGAGATACATTATTATATACACTTGGAAAAGCCTAGAGGGATTAGTACCAAACTTGCACACGAGAGTCACTCCTTACGCAAGCGAAAGACTTCGCAGACGATGCAACATCCCCCCCAATGAAAAGCAGGGGTGCCACTAGCACGTTGAGAGACAACACAATAAATGTCAGAGGCCCAAGACTGTTCAACTGCCTCCCAGCGTACATAAGGGGGATTACCAATAGACCCCTGGCTGTCTTCAAGCAGGCACTGGACAGGCACCTAAAGTCAGTACTTGACCAGCCGGCCGCGGGGGCGTTGACCCCCGGAACTCTCTCCAGGTAAACTCTAAGTAGGAAACGTGCAAGTGTTGTAGCTCTTAGAAAACATGCTGATTTGAGTATGAGACAGATCGCCGATAATTTGAGCTTAGCAAAGTCAACCGTTGGTCGGATTGTGAAGAAAGCTGAAGACACCGGTGACTGTGGACTGCTGCGTCGAGGAAGATGTGGAAGAAAATGCAAGACATCTCACGATGACAAGGTTATCGTAAGATAGTGTGAAGGATCCCAAGAAAACAGCAATGTTGATTCTTCAACTGTTCGATGAAGGCTCCTTGAAGTTGGCACAACTGCCAGTAAGCCGGTAAAGAAGCAACTATTGACTGCTGCTATGAAGAAAAAATGTCTGTGTTGGGCACTCGATCATAAGGAATGGACGACAGATGAATGGAGCAAGGTTGTTTTTTTCAGATATGGTGCATTTTGAAGTATATGGGTACAGATCAGTTGTAGTGATACGGAGCAAAGGCGAACCTCTTCGGAAGGGACATATTCAACAAGCGCTGAAACACCCATCTAAGATGTTCTGGGGTAATTTTACTCTTTGTTATTCTTGGTGGAACGATGATCAGTGACAAACACAAGGCAATCCTGACAACTCAATATAGATAGAGACTTTCCTTATGGCGAAGGCATTTTCCAGCAGGATCTTGCTCCATGCCACACTTCCAGAAAAGGCTGACATTCTTCGAAGAGAGTGAGCTAGCGTTCGAAACTAACCTAGAAACTTCCTGATCTGAACCAGTACAGAATCTATGCGCAATAACCAAACGCAGGATCACGAAACATTAGTGTTTAACTGTGGAGAAGGTGATTGCTGCTGGTACCACGATAAATAACTTCCCAAAATGTGTTTAACGTGGGTCGATTCTATGGCAAAGCGTGTATCCAAGCTTATAAAAGCAAAGGGTAGGTAAATCACTTATTATATCAGTTATCTGTCAAATCATTGCCCTGTATTTTTCCAAAAAACGTTAATTTTCCAAATAAATGTCTTATTTCATCACCGTCCTCAAATAACATGCACACTATTGTAGATGTATTTACTATAAATGGTTGCAGAAGTCGAGTGTTAGCTCCTGGATCGCTCCTTAATTTGCGATTTTCAAGAGCTACCAGGGCTCTTTCATACCTGCTCTTAAAACAGCGCCTAGAGTCAGCCTCCCCCACTATTCAGGCCAACACTATAGATGTAGAAAAATCTTTTAACGTACCTATGATTTATGTATTTAGTGTCCTACTGTGCCCTCGTGTACCTGTTTCCCACCTGTCAAAAAACCCACCCCTACGAATGCCGTCATTCCCTCTGAGGGTTTCATGTTATCTTCATGTCTTCCCTGGTTCTTCTGATGCCTTGTAATGTCATACCACATAATTTTTAAAGTCGCTTCGTTCTATTCCTCTACATTTTGTCCAGTGTCTTTAACATGCATTTCCAGGTGTGGGTTTAGTGCTTCATACTCCAAGATGCGCCCGACATATGATGAACAAAGGGCCCAAGATGACACTTTGTCGAGATTCCAACTTTAGGATGTGCCAGGCGAAAATTGGCTGCAGAGGTTATTCATATTAAGTAAAAGTACACAGGTACAACTAATGCGACATTTACTATTGCAACGTTTCGCTCTCCAGAACTTTTGCCGAGTCGTTATGGCCTGACAAAGCTTATGGAGAGCGAAACGTTGCCACAGCAAAACGTCACATTAGTTGCACTTGTCTCCTTTTACCTAACATATTGTCGGTAATTTCCTCTGACGATATGTTTTTCACTATGCTCACTCCAAGGTCTTTCCTCATGAGTGAGGTCTGCAGTCTCTGTTGGTTTAATGATTACTTAATTTCCAGTCTACTTGTCCCCTCTCAATCTTCATAACCTTGCCTTTTTCGGGGTTGAACTCAAGTAACCACTTATCTTATGAATTTTGCAGTTGCTTGTCCAGATATATGAAGCCTTACTTGTACTTTTCAGTTTAACATCATCAACAAATGGTTATTCATATAACCAAATTCCTTTCATTTTGTCATTCATGTGTACTAGAAACAGCATGGGTCTTAACAGCGATCCTTGCAGAACCCGAGCTTGACACACAGTGTTACAACTGGGATTGTTATCCACCAAAATGCATTCCTGGGTATTCCATCCTACATCTCAAGATGATGTCCTAGACTCTTTTGAGTGTGTGTGTGTGTTAGTTAGTTACCATTTTGTCCTAGGCACATGTCGATTAGACACTAGGCCTGTTGTATGTATGTGTGTGTGTGTGTAACGAAACACTTCGAAATGTTTCGGCCCCGCCGGGAATTGAACCCGGGCCCTCCGTGCGTGAAGCAAGAGCGCTAGCCACCATGCCATCGGGGCGTGTGTGCGTGCGCGTGTGTGTACTCACCTAGTTGTGGTTGCAGGGGTCGAGTCAAAGCTCCTGTGTGTGTGTACTCACCTAATTGTACTCACCTAATTGTGGTTGCAGGGGTCGTGACTCAGCTCCTGGCCCCGCCTCTTCGCTGTCTGCTACTGGGTCTCTGCTCTCCCTGCTCCATGAGCTATATCATACCTTGTCCTAAAACTATGTATGGTTCCTGCCTCCAATATATCTTTCTCTAGACTATTCCACTTCCTGACTACTCTGTGGCTGAAGAAATGCTTCCTAACATCCCTTTGACTCATCTGAGTCTTCAGCTTCCAGTTGTGTCCCCTTGTTTCCGTGTTCCCTCTCTGGAACATCCTGTCACTGTCTACCTTGTCAATTCCACGCAGTATTTTGTATGTCGTTATCGTGTCTCCTCTGACCCTTCTTTCCTCCAGTGTTGTTAGTCCTATTTCCCTCAACCTTTCTTCATAAGACAGACCCCTGAGTTGTGGAACTAACCTTGTCGCAAACCTTTGCACTTTCTCTATTTTCTTTACGTGCTTGACCAGGTGTGGGTTCCAGACTGGTGCTGCATATTCTAGTATGGGCCTGACGTACACGGTATACAGTGTCTTGAACGATTCCTTGTTAAGGTAACGGAACGCTAGTCTTAGGTTTGCCAGTCGCCCATATGCTGCCGCAGTTATCTGGTTGATGTGTGCCTCCGGAGACGTGATTGGCGTTATACTCACTCCAATGTCTTTCTCCTTTGCCGAGGTTTGTAGCCTTTGTCCACCTAGCTTGTACTCTGTCAGCGGTCTTCTTTGCCCTTCTCCGATCCTCATGACTTTGCATTTGGTGGGATTGAATTCGAGAAGCCAATTGCTTGAATAGATGTCGAGCTTGTCCAGGTCTGTTTGCAGCCCTGCCTGGTCCTCTTCCGATGTGATTCTCCTCATTATTTTCACATCATCCGCGAATAGAGACACTTCTGAGTCTATCCCTGTGTGTGTGTGTGTGTGTGTGTGTGTGTGTGTGTGTGTGTGTGTGTGTGTGTTGAGTGTGTGTGTGAGTGTGTGTATGTGTGTGTGTGAGTGTGTGTGTGTGTGTGTGTGTGAGTGTGTGTGAGTGTGTGTGAGAGTGTGTGTGTGTGTGTGTGAGTGTGTGTGTGTGTGTGAGTGTGTGTGAGTGTGTGTGTGTGTGTGAGTGTACTCACCTAATTGTGCTCACCTAATTGTCGTTGCAGGGGTCGAGACTCAGCTCCTGGCCCCGCCTCTTCGCTGTCCGCTACTGGGTCTCTCCTCTCCCTGCTCCATGAGCTTTATCATACCTTGTCTTAAAACTATGTATGGTTCCCGCCTCCACTATATCGTTCGCTAGACTATTCCACTTCCTAACTACTCTATGGCTGAAGAAGTGCTTCCTAACATCCCTTTGACTCATCTGAATCTTCAGCTTCCAGTTGTGTCCCCTTGTTTCTGTGTTCCCTCTCTGGAACATCCTGTCACTATCTACCTTGTCAATTCCCCGCAGTATTTTGTATGTCGCTATCATGTCTTCTCTAACCCTTCTGTCCTCCAGTGTTGTTAGTCCTATTTCCCTCAACCTTTCTTCATAGGACAGACCCCTGTGTTGTGGAACTAGCCTTGTCGCAAACCGTTGCACTTTCTCTAATTTCTTGACATGCTTGACCAGGTGTGGGTTCCAGACTGGTGCTGCATACTCTAGTATGGGCCTGACGTACACGGTGTACAGTGTCTTGAACGATTCCTTGTTAAGGTAACGGAACGCTAATCTTAGGTTTGCCACTCGCCCATATGCTGCCGCGGTTATCTGGTTGATGTGTGTTTCCGGACACGTGCTTGGCGTTATACTCACTTCAAGGTCTTTCTCCTTTGATGAGATTTGTAGCCTTTGTCCACCTAGCCTGTACTCTGTCAGCGGTCTTCTTTACCCTTCTCCGATCTTCATAACTTTGCATTTGGTGGGATTAAATTCGAGAAGCCAGTTGCTAGACCAGATGTCAAGCTTGTCCAGGTCTCTTTGAAGTCCGGCTTGGTCTTCATCCCATGTGATTCTCCTCATTAATTTCACATCATCTGCGAACAGAGACACTTCTGAGTCAATCCCATCAGTCATGTCATTCACATATACCAAGAATAGCACTGGTCCTAGGACTGACCCCTGCGGTACACCGCTCGTCACAGGAGCCCACTGTGCTACCTCATCACGCACCATGACATTTTGTTGCCTCCCTGTGAGATATTCCCTGATCCATTCCAGTGCCCTTCCTGTTATACACGCTTGGTCTTCCAACTTCTTTACTAATCTCAGATGAGGAACTGTGTCGAGGGCCTTCCTGCAGTCCAGGAAAATGCAGTCAACCCACCCTTCTCTCTCCTGCCTTACC
The DNA here is from genome assembly GCA_009830355.1 of Cherax destructor. Taxonomy (NCBI): domain Eukaryota; kingdom Metazoa; phylum Arthropoda; class Malacostraca; order Decapoda; family Parastacidae; genus Cherax; species Cherax destructor. The sequence goes on from WNWK01013287.1 coordinate 55,699, forward strand.
TCTGTTACTTTATCATAGAACTCCAGGAGGTTTGTTACACAGGATTTGCCTTCCCTGAATCCGTGCTGTCTGGCGTTGATTATCCTGTTCTGCTCCAGATGCTCCACCATTCTTTTCCTGATGATTTTTTGCAAGACTTTGCACACTATACACGTAAGTGACACCGGTCTATAGTTTAGTGCCTCCTTTCTGTCTCTTTTTTTTAAAGATGTGGACTACGTTGGCCTTCTTCCATACCTCAGGTAGCTGCCCAGTTTCAAGGGATGTGTTGAA
>WNWK01013288.1:0-55959 GCA_009830355.1 Cherax destructor
CTGACAAATACTTTTAGTAACTCTACACCTCCTCCTAATTTCCACACTCCGAATTTTCTGCATAATATTTACACCACACATTGCCCTTAGACAGGACATCTCCACTGCCTCCACCCTCCTCCTCGCTGCAGCATTTGCAACCCATGCTTCACACCCATATAAGAGTGTTGGTACCACTATACTTTCGTACATTCCTTCTTTGCCTCCATGGATAACGTTTTTGTCTCCACAGATACCTCAACGCACCACTCACCTTTTTCCTTCACCAATTCTATGGTTAACTTCATCCTTCATAACCCCATCCGCTGACAAGTCAACTCCCAAATATCTGAAAACATTCACTTCTTCCATAATCCTTCTCTCCAATCTCCTATCTATGTTCACTTTCAACTTTCTACCTTTACTCACCCTCCCAAACTCGTCCACTAACCTTTGCAACTTTTCTTTAGAATCTCCCATAAGCACAGTATCATCAGCAAAAAGTAAATGTGTCAACTCCCATTTTGTATTTAATTCCCCATAATTTAATCCCACTCCTCTCCACAACACCCTAGCATTTACTTCTTTACAACCCCATCTATAAATATATTAAGCAACCATGGTGACATTACATAGCCCTGTCTAAGACCTACTTTTACCGGGAAGTACTCTCCTCTCTCTACACACCCTAACCTGAGCCTCACTATCCTCACAAAAACTCTTTACCTCATTCAGTAACTTACTACCTATTCCATATACTTGCAACATTTGCCACATTGCTCCCCTATCCACTCTATCATATGTCTTTTCTAAATCCATAAATGCAATGAAAACTTCCTAACCTTTATCTAAATACTGTTCACATATATGCTTCAATGTAAACACTACATTGTAAACTACACATCCCCTAGCCACTCTAAAGCCTCCTTGCTCATCTGCAATCCTACTCTGTTTTTCCTCTAATTCTTTCAATAATTACCCTACCGTACTCAGTAAACTTATTCTCCTATAATTCTTACAATCTCTTTTATCCCTCTTCCCTTTATATAAAGGAACTATACATGCTTTCTGCCGATCCCTATGTACCTTCCCCTCTTTTATACATTTATTAAACGTCAATACCAACCACTCCAACACTATATCACCCCCTGCTTTTAACATTTCTGTCATTATCCCGTCAGTTCCAGCTGCTTTACCCCCTTTCATTATACGTAATGCCTCACACACCTCCCCCACACTCACATCCTGCTCTTCTTCACTCCTAAACGATGTTGTACCTCCCTGGCCAGTGCATGAAATTACCGCCTCCCTTTTTTCATCGACATTTAATATATCGATATGTTATTTGGCGTTTTGGAGGCGTGGTTGAAATGATAAGGCTTTGGAGGCTTCTTACTTTATTTGTAATAAAGGTGCGGGTAACAGGCTGCGTGTCTGTGGCCATGGCCAAGGGAGAAGAGTAGGCCTGTTGACTGACTGAAGTTTGGGCGCCAAGTGAGGGAGAGGCAGGGGTGAGGCAGACTCACATGGGTATGCCTACAGGCTTGCCCTCTGGCGGAATACTATGGAAACTAGCATGGCACGAAATATGAACTCAGCTGGCAGACAGCTGGTCTCTCTCTCGCAAGAACAGGTCACAGAACACGAAAGAAAATACATATATACATAAACATATGGACATAGAAAAAAAAAACTTCCTCCAGAGAGGGAAGAAAAAAAGGTGTGCTTCGTGGTCTAAGGCAGTGAGCGTCGATGCAGCACTGCACACCTTCCTGCGTCTGGATACATACTGGAACACAGGAGACATGAGCTGTGACGTAACAGGTTACGGTCTCCTCTGGGAGGTGAAGCAGACATCGTAGTAGTCGCTGCAGGGGTTCAATCAACTGGGGCACAACTGCTGGTGCCCTCGAGTGAGGCGTCGTCAGTAGTCGCAACTGGACAGGACTGGCAAGCGACTCAGAAGGACATTCCTCGACTGGTATTGTCGCTGGAGGTGTCGCTGGAGGTGTCGCTGGAGGTGTCGCTGCTGGCGAGTGTGGAGTGAGTCGTGACAGGGACGACTCGGCGAAACATCTGGAGGTCGTAACAGCATACACCATACTGCAGTGAGTGGGTTAGCAGTCAAAGTGACATCATCTTTGTGCAGGCTGCTCACTGAAGCTGTGACACGAGGCTGACAGTCGCCTGCCAACAGGCTTAACTGCGGCTTTGCGAGTGTCATCTCTCGACAGTAGAAGTTACAGCAGAGGGCAGTGTAAGCGTCCCCAGACTGGTCATCTGCAATAACTGGACTGACGGTCTTGGAGGTGAAGTGGAACGGTCTCGATGGGAGAATCGTCGCGGGTACGATTCAGCAAAGGCATCTACGAGCGGCGAACAATAAAAGCTTTCTGTACAGGGCGCTCGAACGCTCGTAACTGACGCCTGGACTGACAAATGTCAGCTGTCAAGCGCGCGGGGCGCTGGTCACACACTGGGTGACAAAGTAACACACAGGTGCTACATAGGACACACGAGAAAATGCACACATACTGCACATGTGGTACAACATAGCTTACAGACGCTTTTCTGTATAAAAAATCGTCACTAAGCAATGTGAGAACACTGACTAAGAGGAATAATGGACACTCGACTTATATCTCTCTCAAACTTCTCCACAAATAAAGAAAATAAAATGCACACGGTGAAACTACAGCACTCGGGACATCATATGGGTGATATCAGGCGTGACATCGCGAGTGACGTCAGCAGACGTCGCGAGGAACGTCAGGCAACATCGTGGGTGACGTCGCGAGGTGACGTTCTGGTGTGACATGATGATGGATGTCATGGGGTGACATCGCGAAGTGACATCAGTGGAGTGACGTCGTGGAGTCGGCAGCATCGTGACGTCAGCAGCATGGTGGTGACGTCATGGGTTGATGTAGGCGCAGACCCACACGTGGTCACACGTGGCTTCGAGTGGCCTCGACACTCTGATACACAGTTCTGGCAAGAATTCACAAGGAAATTCACAGAAAAGAGCATAGAGGGAGTGGGCAGTGAGTGGTGTATGGTGTGTGGCGGCGTACACTAGGGCGAGCGTGTATGGTGAGAGACAGGGCCGCGCGCCTACCTCCCTCATCCACAATACACGAGGAGACACGCTCACACTGGGAAATAAGAACATAAGAAGGAACACTGCGGCAGGCCTACTGGCCCATGCGAGGCAGGTCCAAGTCTCCCGCCGGCTTAAGCCAATGCCCTGACCCAGCCAGGTCAGGTTACATTCACTTAAGGAAGGAGCACGGCATCTGACCTAGTAGCACAAACTAGTCAGGTCCCACTCACACCCACCCGCACCCACTCATATATTTATCTAGCCTATTTTTAAAACTACACAACGTTTTAGCCTCTATAACTGTACTCGGGAGTTTGTTCCACTCATCGACAACTCTATTACCAAACCAATGCTTTCCTACATCCCTTCTGAATCTGAATTTATCCAACTTAAAGCCATTGCTTCGAGTCCTGTCAATACAAGATATTTTTAGCACGCTATTTACATCCCCTTTATTTATTCCTGTTTTCCATTTATATACCTCAGTCATATCCCCCCTAATTCTACGCCTTTCTAGAGAGTGCAGATTCAGGGCCCTCAGTCTATCCTCATAGGGAAGATTTCTGATACATGGAATCAACTTAGTCATACTCCTTTGTACGTTCTCCAGAGCATTTATATCCATTCTGTAATACGGTGACCAAAACTGTGCAGCATAATCTAGATGAGGCCTAACCAAGGATATATAGAATTGAAGAACAACCTGAGGACTCCTATTATTTATGCTTCTTGATATGAAGCCAAGGATTCTGTTTGCTTTATTGCGAACACTTATGCACTGCTGTCTTGGTTTTAGATTACTGCTAACCAGAACTCCTAAATCCTTTTCGCAATCAGTAGTATTAAGATCTACATTATTTAGTTTATATGTGGCATGGTTATTGTCCTGTCCAATATTTAGAACTTTGCATTTATCTATATTAAACTGCATCTGCCACTTCTCCGACCACTGCATCAGTCTATTCAAATCTTCCTGGAGTGCTCTAATGTCCTCATTTGAATGAATTGGACGGCCTATTTTGGTGTCATCGGCAAACTTGCTTATGTCGCTATTTATTCCCTCATCTATGTCGTTTATGTAGATTGTGAACAACAAGGGGCCCAATACTGACCCCTGTGGAACACCACTTGTGACGCTTCCCACTCTGATTTCTCCCCATTTATGCAAACTCTCTGCTGCCTATTTGTCAACCATGCCTCTATCCAGGAAAAAATTTCTCCTCCTATTCCGTGTGCCTTAATTTTACTCAATAGTCTCTGATGTGGGACTCTATCAAAAGCCTTACTGAAGTCCATATACACAATATCATATTCATTACCATGATCTACCTGCTCAAATACCTTAGTGAAAAAGTTATTAAATTTGTAAGGCAGGAACGCCCTTTGTAAAACCGTGCTGAGATTCGTTGATTAATTTATGCTTTTCAAGATGGCTGCGAATTGCCTCGGCAATTATTGATTCCATAAATTTTCCCACTATGGAGGTTAGGCTTATTGGTCTATAGTTCGAAGCTAAGGACCTGTCTCCTGCTTTGAAAATAGGTATTACATTTGCAATTTTCCACTTATCTGGCACCATGCCAGTTTGCAGTGATATGTTGAAAAGATTAGCCATAGGTTTGCTAAGCTCCTCTTTACATTCCTTTAGAACCCTTGCATACAGTTCATCAGGGCCTGGGGATTTGCTAGGTTTTAATTTATCTATTTGTCTAAGGACCATGTCACTTGTGACCCTGATCGTGCATAGTTTACTATCGTCCTGGTCTACATAATTTATTATTTCTGGAATATCGCTAGTATCTTCCTGTGTAAAAACTGAGAGGAAGTAAGTGTTAAAAATTCTACACATTTCCTTATCACTGACGGTGAGCTGACCTGAGTAACTTTTGAGTGGGCCTATCTTGTCCCTAATCTTACTTCTGTATACCTGAAAAATCCTTTGGGTTAGTTTTCGATTCTCTTGCAACTTTAACCTCATAGTCTCTTTTTGCTTTTCTTATTCCCTTTTTATTTCTCTCTTTAACTGAATAAATTGATTACTTAATTGCCCCTCACCTCTTTTGATTCGCCTATATATGCCTCTCTTTGACCAATGAGATGTTTTAATCTATTGTTCATCCATTTAGGATCATTTTTGTTTGATCTGATTTCCCCATTAGGAACATAAGTTGTCTGAGCAGCTAGAACTATTCTCTGGAAAACGTCATATTGGCAATCACCACCTACCTGACCCACTGTCAGGTCATTCCAGTTCAGCCCACCCAGGTAATTTTTCAGTCCTATGAAATCAGCCAGGCGGAAGTCAGGGACAGAGACTTGATTGTCATTATTAGGGTAATTCCATGATATATTAAAACTGAGTGATTTGTGATCACTTTCCCCAAGCTCATCATTAACCTCAAGATTATTAATTAGCGATTCCCTGCTGGCAAGAACCAAGTCTAGCAGGTTATTTCCTCTAGTTGGTTCTGTCACCAACTGTTTCAAAAACAATCCTGAATCGTATCAAGAAAGTCACTTGACTCTAAATTTCCTGTCAAATTGCTCCAGTCAATTTGTCTAAAGTTGAAATCTCCCATCAGCACAACATTTTCATGTGTAGATGCCTTACGAATTTCATCCCATAGAAGTTTACTGCACTCCCTATCAAGATTTGGGGCCTGTAAATCACACCCAAAATAAGTTTTACACGGCCCTCAAGAAGCTGTAACCAAACAGATTCAGTGGCTGACGCTTCTAATTTTATATCTTGTCTAACACAACAGTTTAAATTGTCTCTGACATACATCGCTACTCCACCACCCTTCCTGTTGACCCTATCAGTGTGGAATAATTTATAGCCTTGTATGTGACATTCAGAAGGCAACTCTCTATCTTTCAGATTGAGCCAGGTCTCTGTTATAGCAATAATATCTATGTTTCCTGCACTTGCAATTAATCTTAACTCATCTATCTTATTTCTTACACTCCTGCTATTAGTATAGTAAACCTTAAGGGAGCTAGTCTCTTGTTTCCCTCTGCTGTCTCCCTTTGTTTGCTGACCTGATCCATTGTCTTTATTTGTAAATTTATGATGAATTTCTTTTATAAATTTACTGTTTTCAGCTCTACTGTTGCAAACTGACTGTTTCCCACATACACCCATACCTCTATCCTCTATCAGTTTAAAATCCTAGGCATGTCAGCAATGGCCCTCTCAATCGAGTTGGCAAGTGCTTCCACCCCTGTCCCAGAGAGATGTACCCCATCCCTTGCATACATATCATGTTTGCCATAAAAGTTGTCCCAGTTGTCAATGAATGGGATTGCAAGTTCCTTGCAGTATCTGTCTAGCCAGCAATCTACACCAATTGCCCTAGACAACCATTCATTTCCCACTCTCCTTCTAGGCAAGATGCTACATATAATTGGGACCCCTTCCTTAGACTTGATTAGCTCTATAGCTGACCTGTACTTATCCAGCAGCTCTTCTCTCCTACCCTTTCCAATATCATTTCCACCAGCACTGAGACAGATAATGGGCTTGTTCCCATTACCTGACATGATATTATCCAACCTGTTGACTATGTCACCAACACCAGCTCCAGGGAAGCACACCCTCTCTCTCACCTCCCTATTCCTATTACAGAAAGCACGGTCCATATATCTTACCTGTGAGTCACCTACCACAAGAATTCTCTTACCTCTATTAGCAGGGGAAGTAGTACCTTTACCTTCACTGCCCACTGGAGTACATTCATCCTGAATAACAGAGAAGCTATTTCCTACCTTCAAATCTTCTCTCTTAACTTTCCTTATTTTGATGCTCCTCCCATTACTGGGTACCACTCGCCACTCGCTAACCACTGAAGTACACTCGTCCTGGAGAACAGAGAATCGATTTCCTACCTTCACATCTTCTCTATTAACCTTCTTTATCTTCCTTCTTCCTGAATTGTGAACCACTTGCCACTTAAAGCGGCTGCCACTTTCACTGTTGGTAACCATTTCCTCCTTACCAGCACCAATCATCTCACACTCACTCCCACACCCATCTAGGCGAAGCTTCAGCCTCCTATTTTCCTCCTGAAGAGGTAGAACCTCCTTCTTCAACACTTCAACCTGAGATTCTAAAACACTGCAGTGAGCCATGTGCTCGGTATCACCCCACGCTAATTCCCAGACAGCTTAGGACAGGTATGACCACACGTGACCACTGACCTCAGCCTACCACAAACTCACCTCTGAAGTGCTGAAATAGTTGTGCTGAGCTGAACAACAACAGCAGAACATGCTGGCAAGGCTGAGCACGTGACTGAGAAACAGCATGGGATGCTGTGGCGTGAAGTCAGTGACGCCATATCTCGGAGAATTAGACAAATTTCGGCCTGAATCCTGCTTGTACCTGTGTCTGGATGCTGAGATTTGCAGACACGACATCAGGATAACTCGTTGAGAGACGGATGCTTCTTGTGTAGGCTGATGAATTGAAGACACTTCATTCCTCTTCCTTCCCTCGCGGCCAAACACAACTGCTGCGAGGCACCGCTGTCACCATTTATAACGATATGTTATTTGGCGTTTTGGAGGCGTGGTTGAAATGATAAGGCTTCGGAGGCTTCTTACTTTATTTGTAATAAAGGTGCGGGTAACAGGCTGCGTGTCTGTGGCCATGGCCAAGGGCCATGCCTTCCGAGAGGGAGAGGAGTAGGCCTGTTGACTGACTGAAGTTTGGGCGCCAAGTGAGGGAGAGGCAGGGGTGAGGCAGACTCACATGGGTATGCCTACAGGCTTGCCCTCTGGCGGAATACTATGGAAACTAGCATGGCACGAAATATGAACTCAGCTGGCAGACAGCATGGGCTGTCTATGCAGACAGTCAGGCTGTCTACATTAAAAGTTCCTCAAAATATTCCAGCCATCTTCCCAATACCTCCAGCTCCCCATCTACTAACTCTGTTTTTAACTGACAAATCCATTCGTTCCCTAGGCTTTCTTACCTTGTTTATCTCACTCCAAATTTTTTTCTTGTTTTCAGCAAAATTTCTTGACAGAGCCTCTCCCATTCTTTCATCTGCTCATCTTTTGCACTCTCTCACCACTCTCTTCACCTTTCTTTTACTCTCCATATACTCTGTTCTTCTATTAACACTTCTGTTTTGTAAAAACCTCTCATAAGCTACCTTTTTCTCTTTTATCACACCCTTTACTTCATTCCACCACTCACTCCTCTTTCCTCCTGCACCCACCCTCCTATAGCCACAAACTTCTGCCCCACATTCTAATACTGCATTTTTAAAACTATCCCAACTCTCTTCAACCCCCCCACTACTCCTACTTGCACTAGCCCACCTTTCTGCCAATAGTTGCTTATATCTCACCCTAACTTCCTCCTCCCTTAGTTTATACACTTTTACCTCTCTCTTACTTGCTGTTGCCATTTTCTTTTTGTACCATCTACCTTTTACTCTAACTGTAGCTACAACTAAATAATGAACCGATATATCCGTTGCCCCTCTATAAACATGTACATCCTGAAGCCTACCCATCAACCTTTTATCCACTAATACATAATCTAACAAACTACTTTCATTACGTGCTATATCATACCTTGTATACTTATTTATCCTCTTTTTCATAAAATATGTATTACTTATTATCAAACCTCTTTCTACACATAGCTCAATTAATGGCTCCCCATTTACATTTACCCCTGGCACCCCAAATTTACATACTACTCCCTCCACAACATTTTTACCCACTTTAGCATTAAGATCCCCAACCACAAGTACTCTCTCACTTGGTTCAAAACTCCCCTCGCACTCACTCAACATTTCCCAAAATCTCTCTCTCTCATCTACACTTCTCTCTTAAAGCCAGGACATCCAGCTTCTTTTCATTCATAACATCTACAATCATCTCTTTCTTATCATTCGCACAACATCCACGCACTTTCAGTCATCCCACTTTAACGGTTTTCTTCTTTTTATTTTTAGTAAATCTATACAGGAAAAGGGGTCACTAGCCCATTGTTCCCGGCATTTTAGTTGACTTTTACATCACGCATGGTCTATCACCGTCAAATATCCTCCATAAGAGCAAAAAGAACAACAACAAAAACTGATATTTTCTGTCCTGAAAATAAATAAAAAATGTCGTCGGCCGGCAGCGGAAGCTGGGGGGACAGGGGAGGGGATTGGAGGATTAACCCCCATTACCCTCCCAGCCCACCATTACTACCTGTTGTATCTCACTTGTGTTTATTAATTAAATAAATGTTGATGTTTACTCTAACTATAAGAAGGGAGGATGAAAGAGATAAAGGTTGAAGGAGGGATAGACGGAGGGAGGTAGAGAAAGGGAGAATAAAGAAGTAAGGCACAGATACACATGATCTTTTAAAATTTATGGAACATTTTGCTTAATTCAAGTGTGTGGCAACATTGTCTGGTACACATCCACAGTGTGTGGCAACATTGTCTGGTACACATCCACAGTGTGTGGCAACATTGTCTGGTACACATGCACAGTGTGTGGCAACATTGTCTGGCACACATCCACAGTGTGTGGCAACATTGTCTGGTACACATCCACAGTGTGTGGCAACATTGTCTGGTACACATCCACAGTGTGTGGCAACATTGTCTGGTACACCTCCACACTCGCGTCTCCCTTGTCGCAGTTCAGAGCTTTAAAACCAATATAGTATATATTTTCTCTCTGTGACTCTGCCTAATTGTTTATTTATTTTTAGTTGTCGATCTCAGGTCTACCTCAATTTAGGTTTTATATAAAAAACACAGTTATAATAAGTTATAATGTGTGTGTGTGTGTAGCAGTGAGGTGTAAATAACTGTGTGCTTCTGGGTGTGTGCTGGAACAAGTAAAGCTTATTAAAGTCACTCATAACTATGATAAAGCATGCCCGCAATGCATAGCATATTAGGGGCTTTTGGCATGTACATCTCATTAATAACTATTTATCTTGTCTACCATGTATCATTGTACCATGTCTCAATAAAGTATTATTATTAAAGTATTATTATTATTAAAGTCAGTGTTTCTGCGGAGGCCGTGTTGCAGTAGTCACAATATTCTCCAATTATTAGAGATTTCCATAGTAAAAAGCTACACTAAACCTTCCTTTATAAAGACAGGTTGACAGACAGGTTGACAGACAGGTTGACGCCGATGCCAAAAGTACTTAACTGTTTTCCCAAGTCCATAGAATGAGCAAGTACCAGTCCTGTCTCTGCTCCAGTTCTTGGACTGGGTGGATAACCCTCCCTACCCTGGGTGGATAATCCTCCCTACCCTGGGTGGATAACCCTCCCTACCGTGGGTGGATAACCCTCCCTACCCTGGGTGGATAACCCTCCCTTCCCTGGGTGGATATCCCTCCCTACCCTGGGTGGATTACCCTCCCTACCCTAGGTTATCCTTGGTGGGTGGCTAACCCTCCCTACCCTGAGTCATCCTGGATGGCTAACACTACCTACCCTGGGTTATCCTGGGTGGATAACCCAGGATAACTGAGACACACGAAAACCAAGGGTTGACTGTATCGTCATTATTTTTAAAGCTGGACTATCCACACAGTCAGACTCCAATATATAATTATTATAATATCACCTCAACTAAAATCAGTCCTTTCACTTAAAAAAATAATAATATTAGCTTCTTTAAAATTTTAAAAATAAACTTTTCAATTTGTGAAAATATTCTCATAAATTTGGTGGTGGTCTTGAGTGGATGTAGTTGTTGTTTGGTCACTACGAGTGATGGCGTCTCTGAAGGTCCTGGACGATGGGTTCAGTAAAGGAGAGCATCAAGGTCGAAATCATATTCTTGGGTTTCCTGTACAAACTCTGGCTTTGTCTCCAAGTAGGCAGGTGGAGTTGTTTCTTGTACAGGTTGTGGTAGTATATCAGAGAAGAGAAGTCCATCAATGAAGGTCTCTTGTTCTCGCTGCTCTTCTGACTCAGCTGCGGATCCAGTAGAAACTGTGAACTTGTTTATGTAATAACTTACAAGAGAATCAAGGTCATCATTGTCAGTAGTAGTTTCCTGACTTGCGACCTTGTTAGTTTCCTCTGCAGTCTGTACTTTTGGCTCAGTTGTGGCAGTCGGCAGTTCCTTGTCACTGGTTGAATCTGCCTCACTTTCCATCACTGAATTCTCTCCTTCCTTCTTCATTCTTCTTTCTTCTGTTTCAGTTTTTTTCTGGTCCTTCTTCATTTTGCTGTTTACTAATTTTTGTTTTTTTCGAGAAACTTCATCTAATAAAGGCTTTTTTCTCTTAGCATGACATTCATAAGTAGTTTTTCCAGAAGAATCAATCCATCTTATTCCTTGATAGGTATACTCAAAGTTATACCTGGCTCCCATTCTCTTGACGCCGATGCCAGAAGTACTTAACTGTTTTCCCAAGTCCATAGAATGAGCAAGTACCAGTCCTGTCTCTGATCCATATTTTTTGTACACTTCTTGGAATTCCATCCGGAAAACAAAATCATGATGTTCTTTGGAAATAAGAACATTTTCCTTCAAGAAGCTTTCAAAGCTCTCTCTGCCTGCGTAGTTTTTTTCATATCCGAGGAACACCAGCATGTTCTCCTCATATTTCTTCATATTGAGGTCTTCCAGCTGGGGACTCTGGTGTTCCAAGATGTTCTTCTGGACTTCCACTTTGTCTCCAACTGAAGCTTGTAGCTTCAGTTGAAGGATGGAGTCTTTCCCTCGAAGAGCAGAAGATATTTACTATTGTTATAGGAAGTATCTAAGGTACTTCACCTTAGACTATTCACTTATAATATAGTTAGACACTCAAGGAGATCACTCCTTCAGTGTCTTAACTATATTACTTCTAGGTCTTAACTATATTATAGTACTTCAATGTCTTAATTATATTATATTACTTCAGGGTTATTTATTAGCAATGTAGTGAAGCTAATAGTAAAGAAAACTAGAAGTGCTCTGGTTACTCCGTGATGCAAGTGATGAAGGACACCATCCTGTAGTGATGACTGACACCATCATGTAGTGATGACACCATCCTGTAGTGATGACTAACCATCCTGTAGTGATGACTGACACCTAGTATGATCACACTGTAGTGATGACTAACATTACTGTAGTGATGTGAGTACTCTAACAGTTTACTGTAGTGATGTTGAGTACTAACAGTTTACTGTAGTGATGTGGAGTACTGAATAGTTTACTGTAGTGATGTGGAGTACTGAATAGTTTACTGTAGTGATGTGGAGTACTGAATAGTTTACTGTAGTGATGTGGAGTACTGAATAGTTTACTGTAGTGATGTGGAGTACTGAATAGTTTACTGTAGTGATGTGGAGTACTGAATAGTTTACTGTAGTGATGTGGAGTACTGAATAGTTTACTGTAGTGATGTGGAGTACTGAATAGTTTACTGTAGTGATGTGGAGTACTGAATAGTTTACTGTAGTGATGTGGAGTACTGAATAGTTTACTGTAGTGATGTGGAGTACTGAATAGTTTACTGTAGTGATGTGGAGTACTGAATAGTTTACTGTAGTGATGTGGAGTACTGAATAGTTTACTGTAGTGATGTGGAGTACTGAATAGTTTACTGTAGTGATGTGGAGTACTGAATAGTTTACTGTAGTGATGTGGAGTACTGAATAGTTTACTGTAGTGATGTGGAGTACTGAATAGTTTACTGTAGTGATGTGGAGTACTGAATAGTTTACTGTAGTGATGTGGAGTACTGAATAGTTTACTGTAGTGATGTGGAGTACTGAATAGTTTACTGTAGTGATGTGGAGTACTGAATAGTTTACTGTAGTGATGTGGAGTACTGAATAGTTTACTGTAGTGATGTGGAGTACTGAATAGTTTACTGTAGTGATGTGGAGTACTGAATAGTTTACTGTAGTGATGTGGAGTACTGAATAGTTTACTGTAGTGATGTGGAGTACTGAATAGTTTACTGTAGTGATGTGGAGTACTGAATAGTTTACTGTAGTGATGTGGAGTACTGAATAGTTTACTGTAGTGATGTGGAGTACTGAATAGTTTACTGTAGTGATGTGGAGTACTGAATAGTTTACTGTAGTGATGTGGAGTACCGAATAGTTTACTGTAGTGATGTGGAATACCGAATAGTTTACTGTAGTGATGTGGAATACCGAATAGTTTACTGTAGTGATGTGGAGTACCGAATAGTTTACTGTAGTGATGTGGAGTACCGAATAGTTTACTGTAGTGATGTGGAGTACCGAATAGTTACTGTAGATGTGAGTACCGAATGTTACTGTAGTATGGGGATACCGAATAGTTTACTGTAGTGATGTGGAATACCGAATAGTTTACTGTAGTAATGTGGAGTACCGAATAGTTTACTGTAGTGATGTGGAATACCGAATAGTTTACCTTAGTGATGTGGAGTACCGAATAGTTTACCTTAGTGATGTGGAGTACCGAATAGTTAAAAGACTCGGCAGGAGATGTAACATTCCCCCAATGAAGAGCAGGGGTGCCACTAGCACGTTGAGAGACAACACAATAAGTGTCAGGGGCCAAAGGCTGTTCAACTGCCTACCAGTATACATCAGGGGGATTACCAACAAACCCCTGACTGTCTTCAAGCAGGCACTGGACAGGCACCTAAAGTCGGTACCTGACCAGCCAGGCTGTGGTTCGTACGTTGGACTGCGTGCGGCCAGCAGTAACAGCCTGGTTGATCAGGCTCTGGTCCAACAGGAGGCCTGGTCACAGACCGGGCCGCAGGGCGTTGACCCCTGGAACTCTCTCCAGGTATACTCCAGGTTGACAGACAGGTTGATAGGATCATGATAAGGTATTACATGAATTATGTTCCGTAATTTTACTTTTTTTTCATTCAGAATGAAAACGTATTTATGCAAAGTGTCTTTAAAACATTCATAGCTGTTGTACCCACAGTAACTTCAGTCTTGTTGAAAAGAAACTTTAAAATTCTCGTAACTACTGAAACGTTGTTTCGGCAGTAAAATAATTGATGGGTTTTAATGGCATCTCTAGCCATCACACTGTCCTAGGCTGAGTCTCTTTCTTTACTTGAGATACACTTCAAAACTGATGGACACGGTGTTAGATAGAATTAAAAATTATATATTTTTTTAAGTAAATTAAACTACTGGTGTTTATGTATTGTCTGTCGCGTATACCTGTCAATATATATGTTAGAATTGTGATTAATAGTGATAGACAAGAGAAAATATAAGTAATGAAGAAGTGACCAGGTTTAGAAATGTGGAAGGGTGTGTGTGTGTGCATCATGATTTAGCAAACATTAAATACAGTAAACTAAAGAAGCGAATTGTTTGCTAGTGTTGCAAACGTACAGTAGAGCAACATGGAAGTAAATATATTCGACAGAATCGAAGACATTAACGATAAGACGAATTTGCCAGGTTGCAAGATGGGCTCTTGAAATCTTTTTTGTCAATAGATTAAAAATACCAAAATGGTCGCCTTTACTCCAGGAGATTTTATCTCTTTGGGTGTCTTGTTTATTTTGGCATCTGCATTAATATAATAAAAGGGAGATTAGTCTGGATGAAAGAGCGATAGAGATCCTGCGAAATGTTAAGCGAAATTTATGAGAATTTTGAGTCAAAATAATTATTTTTGGAACATGAACGCAAATGTGGGAGACACTGTTGTGGAAGATGTTGTAGGTAAGTACAGCAACATTAATGAGCACTACATCAACATACAAGAATGGTACTGTAACATGGAAGAATGGTATAGCAACACATAGGAACAGTTCAGTAACATAGAACCTTACAACAACACAGAAGAACAATGCAGTAATATACTGGAACAGTATAGTAACATAATAATAAATAAAATTGCAGTGTAAGAGTCATGAACAAGAAGGTCTACAAGCTGTACTCACCTAGTTGTGGTTACAGGGGTCGATTCATAGCTCCTGGCCCCGCCTCTTCACTGGCCGCTACTGGGTCACTCTCACTTCGCCATGAGCTTTATCATACCACTTCTTAAAGCTATGTATGGAACCTGCCTCCACTACATCGCTTCCCAAACTATTCCACTTCCTGACCACTCTGTGACTGAAGAAATACTTCCTAACATCTTTATGATTCATCTGAGTCTTCAACTTCCAACTGTGTCCCCTTGTTGCTGTGTCCCATCTCTGGAACATTCTGTCTTTGTCCACCTCGTCAATTCCTCTCAGTATCTTATATGTCGTTATCATGTCCCCCCTATCTCCCCTGTCCTCCAGTGTCGTCAGGTCCGGGACTAGTCTTGTTGCAAACCTTTGCACTTTCTCTAGCTTCTTTACGTGCTTGGCTAGGTGTGGGTTCCAAACTGGTGCTGCATACTCCAGTATGGGCCTAACGTACACAGTGTACAGGGTCCTGAACGATTCTTTATTAAGATGTCGGAATGCTGTTCTTAGGTTTG
Source organism: Cherax destructor (assembly GCA_009830355.1). Lineage (NCBI taxonomy): Eukaryota > Metazoa > Arthropoda > Malacostraca > Decapoda > Parastacidae > Cherax > Cherax destructor. Next base: position 15,515 of record WNWK01013288.1, read on the forward strand.
CTAGGCGCCCATATGCTGCAGCAGTTATTTGGTTGATGTGCGTCTCAGGAAATGTGCCTGGTGTTATACTCACCCCAAGAACTTTTTCCTTGATTGAGGTTTGTAGTCTATGGCCCCTTAGACTGTACTCCGTCTGCGGTCTTCTTTGCCCTTCCTCAATCTTCATGACTTTGCACTTGGTGGGGTTGAACTCCAGGAGGCATTTGCTGGACCAGGCTTGCAGCCTGTGCAGATTCCTTTGTAGTTCTGCCTGGTCCTCGTCCGATTGAATTCTTCTCATCAACTGCAAACAGGGACACTTCGGAGTCTATTCCTTCCGTCATGTCGTTCACAAATACCAGAAACAGCACCGGTCCTAGGACTGACCCCTGTGGAACCTGACTCGTCACCGGCGCCCACTCTGTCACCTCGCCACGTACCATGACTCGCTGCTGTCTTCCTGACAGGTATTCCCTGATCCATTGTAGTGCCTTCCCTGCTATCCCTGCCTGGTCCTCCAGCTTCTGCACTAATCTCTTGTGTGGAACTGTGTCAAACGCCTTCTTACAGTCCAAGAATATACAATCTACCCACCCCTCTCTCTCTTGTCTTACTGCTGTCACCCTGTCATAGAACTCCAGTAGGTTTGTGACACAGGATTTCCCGTCCCTGAAACCGTGTTGGCCGTCGTTGATAAGCTCATTCCTTTCTAGGTGCTCCACACTCTTCTCCTGATAATCTTCTCCATAACCTTGCATACTATACATGTCAGTGACACTGGTCTGTAGTTTAGTGCTACGTGCCTGTCTCCTTTTTTTTAAATTGGAACTACATTTACTGTCCTCTATACCTCAGGTAGTTGCCCTGTTTCGATAGACGTGTTGAAGATTGTTGTTAGGTGTACACATAGCTCCTCAGCTCACTCTCTCAGGACCCATGGAGAAATGTTATCCGGCCCCATCGCCTTTGAGGTATCTAGCTCGCTTAGTAGCCTCTTCACTTCCTCCTCAGTTGTGTGTATCGTGTCCAGCACCTGATGGTGTACCCTACCTCTCCTCCTTCTGGAGGTCCTTCTATTTCCTCTGTGAACACCTCTTTGAATCTCATGTTGAGCTCCTCACACACTTCGTGGTCATTTCTTGTGACCTCCCCTCCTTCCCTCCTCAACCTGATCACCTGGTCCTTGACTGTTGTTCTCCTCCTGATGTGGCTGTACAACAGCTTTGGGTCAGATTTGGCTTTCGCTGCTATGTCATTCTCGTATTGTCTTTGGGCCTCCCTTCTTACCTGTGCATATTCATTTCTGGCTCTACGACTGCTCTCCTTATTCTCCTGGGTCCTTTGCCTTCTATACTTCTTCCATTCCCTGGCACACTTGGTTTTGGCTTCCCTGCACCTTTGGGTGAACCATGGGCTCATCCTGGCTTTTTCACTTTTCCTGTTACTCTTGGGTGTAAACCTCTCCTCAGCTTCCTTGCAAATTGTTGTCATATATTCCATCATCTGGTTTACCGACTTCCCTGCCAGCTCTCTGTCCCACTGAACTCCGTGCAGGAAGTTCTTCATGCCCACGTAGTCACCTTTCTTGTAGTTTGGCTTCATTCGTGCAGCCCTTCCTTCTTCCCCCTCCACTTGTAACTCTACTATGTATTCGAAGATTAGAACCATATGATCACTGGCCCCAAGGGGGCTTTCATGTGTGATGTCCTCAATATCTGCGCTACTCAGGGTGAATACTAGGTCCAGTCTCGCTGGTTCGTCTTCTCCTCTCTCTCTCTGGTAGTGTCCTTTACATGTTGGTACATGAGATTTTCCAGTACCACCTCCATCATTTTAGCCCTCCACGTTTCTTGGCCCCTATGTGGTTCTAAGTTCTCCCACTCGATTTCCTTATGGTTGAAGTCACCCATGATCAGTAGCTTCGCCCTGCTCGCATGAGCCCTTCTGGCCAATTCGGCCAGTGTGTCAACCATCGCTCTATTACTCTCATCATACTCTTGCCTTGGCTTCCTGCTGTTCTGTGGTGGGTTATACATCACTGCAATTATCACCTTTGGACCTCCGGTCTGAAGTGTTCCTATTATACAATCTCCTGCTTCTCATCTGTCCCCTCTCTCCAGCTCATCAAAATCCCATCTGTTTTTGATCAGCAGTGCCACTCCTCCACCCTTTCTGTTCCCTCTGTCTTTCCTCAGGATCTGATATCCCGTTGGAAAGATGGCATCTGTTATCATCCCTTTGAGCTTTGTTTCAGTGAGGGCTATGATGTCCGGTGATGCCTCTTTGACTCTTTCACGCCACTCCTCCCACTTATTCGTTATTCCTCTCCAACACTGTGTTTTGGGGGGTCTGTGGGGGTGGGGGCCCTGGAGGTGTGCTGGGGGATTCTACAGCATAGTGAGGGGGTGGGGGATGTAAGTGTGGATTGTAGTCTGTGTTGGGATACCATGTTAGGTTTTGGGGTTCTGGGGATGGGTTTGTGTGCTCGCTCTTGTTGCTCTTCCCTGTTCTGATTTTTTTCTGCTGATTCTGTCTGTCTCTCTCTTCCCAGCTCCTTTCGCTTTTGCCTCCACTGCATCAGCTGCTGTCGTTCTGTGTGTGTGTGTGTTTGTGTGTGTGTGTGTGTGTGTGTGTGTGTGTGTGTGTGTGTGTGTGTGTGTGTGTGTGTGTGTGAGTGTGTTGTGTGTGTTTGTGTGTGTTTGTGTGTGTGTGTGTGTGTGTGTGTGTGTGTGTGTGTGTGTGTGTGTGTGTGAGAGTGTACTCATAAATGCTTTCTTTCAAGAGGTCAGAGAAATGAAGAACTGCAATAAACTCTTAGAGACTTATTTATATGGTAAATATATATTTCTGGCAATTTTACCTTTCATAAGAAAACTTGGTAGCGTCTTCTTTGCTTAATGCAGTACAAGTGCTCCTCGACTGTCACTTCTTTACAACTTCACACGTTTATAAAATTGCTAACAAACAGTGTCCAAAGTGTCTTGCTGCCAAGTTTGTCAAGGCTGGGAACCAAATCAAGTTTAGTATTAGGGAAAGAGAACACAACTTTGTAGAGCCCACAGTCGGTGGTCAACCTTCTAATCAGAGTCCACTCTGTGCATCTTGATACAGATACCTTCTAATCTTTTCAATATATCACTACAAACTGGCATAGTGCCAGACAAGTGGAAAAGGGCAAATGTAATACCTATTTACAAGGCAGGTGACAGGTCCTTAGCTTCGAACTATAGACCAATAAGCCTTACCTCCATAGTTGGTAAATTTATGGAATCAATAATTGCCGAGGCAATTCGTAGCCATCTTGAAATTCATAAATTGATTAATGAATCTCAACACGGTTTTACTAAGGGGCGTTCCTGTCTTACGAATTTACTGACTTTTTTCACTAAGGTGTTTGAGGAGGTAGATCATGGTAATGAAGATGATATTGTGTATATGGACTTCAGTAAGGCTTTCCATAGAGTTCCACATCAGAGGCTATTGAGGAAACTTAAGGCACACGGAATAGGCTGGAAAAAAAATTTCCTTGGTAGAGGCATGACAGGGGTCAGTTTTGGACCCCCTATTGTTTAAAATTTACATAAACGACCTAGATGAGGGAATAAATAGCAACATAAACAAATTTGCTGATGACACCAAAATAGGCCGTCAAATTCATTCTAATGAGGACATTAGAGCACTCCAGGATGATTTGAATAGACTGATGCAGTGGTCGGAGAAGTGGCAGATGCAGTTTAATGTAGACAAATGCAAAGTTCTAAATGTTGGGCAGGAATATAACCATGCCACATATAAACTGAATAATGTAGATCTTAATACTTGTGATTGCGAGAAGGATTTAGGAGTTCTGGTTAGCAGTAATCTGAAACCAAGACAACTAGTGTGCATAAGTCCCTCAGGTTTGTTCTTTTCAACTCTATATATCTTTGGTTAGGCCGCATTTAGATTATGCTGCACAGTTCTGGTCACCGTATTACAAAATGGATATAAATGCACTGGAAAACGTACAGAGGAGGATGACAAAGTTCATCCCATGTATCAGAAATCTTCCCTATGAGGATAGACTGAGGGCCCTGAATCTGCACTACATAAGAATATAAGAAAGGAGAAACACTGCAGCAGGCCTGTTTGCCCATACTAGGCAAGTCCTTCACATTCCATCACACTAACAAGATATTTGTTCAACCCAATCTTAAATGCTACCCAAGAAATAAGCTTTGATAATTCGATTTACTCATGTGCAATTCCCACTCAAATCCAGCCCTCTCACTCATGAATTTATCCAACCTAAATTTGAAACTACCCAAGGTCCTAGCTTCAATAACCCTACTAGGCAGACTGTTCCACTCATCAACTACCCTATTTCCAAACCAATACTTTCCTATATCCTTTCTAAATCTAAACTTATCTAATTTGAATCCATTATTGCGGGTTCTCTCTTGGAGAGATATTCTCAAGACCTTATTTATATCCCCTTGTTAATACCATTTTCCACTTGTATACCTCGATCATGTCTCCCTCATTCTTCGTCTTACAAGTGAATGTAATTTAAGGGTCTTCAATCTTTCTTCATACGGAAGATTTCTAATGATATGTATTAATTTAGTCATTCTACGCTGAATGTTTTCTAACGAATTAATATCCATTCTGTAATATGGAGACCAGAACTGAGCTGCGTAATCTAGGTGAGGCCTTACTAACGATGTATAAAGCTGTAATATAACCTCTGGACTTCTGTTCCTTACACTTCTTGATATAAATCCCAGTAATAGAACATAAGAACATAAGAATGAGGAAACTGCAGAAGGCCTACTGGCCCATACAAGGCAGGTCCTTATCAAAACCACCACTACCTAAGAATTTATTCCCGACTACGACACAAACTCAGAAACCCAGCCCTTTTTCCACTCATTATTTGTCCAATCTCTTTTTAAAGCCACCTAAGGTCTAGCCTCTATCACAGTACTCGGAAGATTGTTCCACGCATCTACAACTCTGTTCGAAAACCAGTACTTGCCTATGTCCTTTCTAAATCTAAATTTATCCAATTTAAATCCGTTATTTCTGGTTCTTACTTGGTTCGATATCCTCAGTATTTTATTAATATCTCCTTTGTTAATACCCATTTTCCACTTGTATACCTCGATCATGTCTCCCTCATTCTACGTCTTACAAGTGAATGTAATTTTAGGGTCTTCAATCTTTCTTCGTAATGAAGATTTCTAATGCTATGTATTAATTTAGTCATTCTACGCTGAATGTTTTCTAACGAATTTATGTCCATTCTGTAATATGGAGACCAGAACTGAGCTGCGTAATCTAGGTGAGGCCTTACTAATGATGTATAAAGCTGTAATATAACCTCTGGACTTCTGTTGCTAACACTTCTTGATATAAATCCCAGTAATCTATTTGCCTTATTACGTACGCTTAGGCATTGCTGTCTTGGTTTAAGGTTGCTGCTTACCATCACCCCAAGTCCTTCTCGCAATCTGTATGGCTAAGTTCTACGTTATTTAACTTATAAGTGCTTGGGTTATGGACACTCCCGAGCTTCAGAACCTTGCATTTATCTACATTGAACTGCATCTGCCACTTTTCTGACCACGAATTAAGTTTGTCTAAATCTTCCTGAAGTTCTATGACCTCTATGTTGAATCAATTATCCTACCTATCTTCGTGTCATCGGCGAATTTGCTCATATCACTAGTAAATCCCTCATCAAGGTCATTGATATATATTATAAACAACAAGGGCCTAAGACTGATCACTGTGGAACACCACTTGTTACAATCCCCACTCGGATTTAACCCCATTTATGCACACTCTGCTTCCTATTGGTGAGCCATGACTATCCATGACAGCACTTTTCCCCCAATGCCATGAGCGCCACTTTCTTTAACAGTCTCTGGTGGGTACTCTATCAAAAGCCTTACTAAAATCTAAATAAACAATATCGAATTCTTTATCGTGATCAACAGCCTCAAAACTTTACTAAAGAAGGTTAATAAATTAGATAGGCAGGAACGGCCCCTCGTGAATCCATGCTGAGTATCATTAATCAAATTATGGTTATCTAAATGGCTTCTAATAATATCAGCAATAATTGACTTTAGTAATTTGCCTACAATTGAGGTCAGGCTTATTGGGCGGTAATTTGACGGTAGTGACTTGTCCCTTGCTTTAAAAATAGGAATTACATTAGCCATCTTCCACATATCAGACACTACACCTGTTTGAAGAGATAAATTAAAAATGTTAGATATTGGTTCACAGAGTTCCATTTTGCATTCCTTAAGAACCCTTGCAAAAAGCTCATCAGGACCCGGCGATTTATTTTGTTTCAGTCGGTCTACTTGTTTCATAACCATTTCGCTAGTGACTGTGATATTGCATAATTTATCTTCTTCAGGGGCACTCTCTAGAAAGGCGTAGAATTAGGGGGGATATGATTGAGGTGTATAAATGGAAAACAGGAATAAATAAAGGAAATGTAAATAGCGTGCTGAAAATATCCAGCCAAGACAGGACTCGCAGCAATGGTTTCAAGTTGGAAAAGTTCAGATTCAGGAAGGATATAGGAAAGCACTGGTTTGTGGATGAGTGGAACAAACTCCCGAGTACCGTTATAGGGGCTGGGACGTTGTGTAGTTTTAAAAATAGGTTAGATAAATACATGAGTGGGTGTGAGTTGGACTTCACTAGCTTGTGCTACTAGGTCAGATGCCGAACTAATTCCTTAAGTGGAAGTGACCTGACTACCTGGAGTTTACCTGGAGACGGTTAACTCCAGGTGTTCGGGTCTAAGCCGGGGAGTGATGGACCTGCCTCGCATGGGTCAGTAGGCCTGCTGCAGTGTTCTTTTTTCTTATGTTCTTACAGGAATAAAGGAGTGGAACGGACTGCCTGCATATGTCAAAACCTGTCATAGCATGAGCCAGTTCAAGAAGAGAGCCAAAAGGTACCTAATGAATGTAGCTGTGATCTGATCCTCTCTTTAATTTTAATGTAAATAACTCAGTTTACCTTATCCCTAGTATATCTCCTCTATTGTAAGTGCTTCTCAGATAGTTGAGTTACTTACCTGTTTTAATTTTTAAGGCTTAAATAATAAGTTATTACAAGGACCTCAATGGAAATAAGTCACTTTGTCTAATTTTTTAGGTTATCCTGGGTAATCTACACATACGCTGCTATGTATGATAATTTATGTAACTATATTAATGTGTACCTGTACCTAAATAAACTTACTAAAAATACAGTAGAACATCATACTCCACTTTGTTGATTGAACATTGTATTATAGTTTATACTCAATAATTTCTCTATTTCCGTTTAATTGCCTGTTTAATATAATTAATTTTATTCTAACAGAAGTTAAAGAAAACGCAGATATGCGAATGTGTGAACATGTGACACTATAGGTGCGCCAGGGAATGTTTCCATAGATGTTAGAGACGGTTGAGAGGAAAATGTGTTGTGATTATCGTGTGCATTTGTGTGTTTGTGTTTGTTTGTTTGTTTGTTTGTGTGTGTGTGTGTGTGTGTGTGTGTGTGTGTGCGCGCTCACCTAGATGTACTCACCTAGTTGTGGTTGCAGGGGTCGAGTCACAGCTCTTGGCCCCGCCACTTCACTGGTCGCTACTAGGTCACTCTTCCTGCTCCATTAGCTTTATCATACCTCTTCTTAAAGCTATGTATGGATCCTACCTCCACTACATCACTTCCCAGACTATTCCACTTCCTGACAACTCTGTGACTGAAGAAATACTTCCTAACATCCCTGTGATTCATCTGAGTCTTCAACTTCCAACTGTGACCCCTTGTTGCTGTGTCTCTGTCCACCTTGTCGATTCCTCTCAGTATTTTATATGTTGTTATCATATCCCCCCTATCTCTCCTGTAGTCCTGTGTGTGTGTGTGTGTGTGCTTGATCCGAGGAAGAGGAAGCTATCACTAATTTCTTGCACCAAGAGTCCTTCACAAACTTCAAGGTTTTTCTCCCCCACACAAGAAATTGAGTTTTTTTCCTTAAGATGCAGAACCATATTATATAAGTATATTCTTATATGTGAAGAGCAGAATATATCAAAATTAATATTATTACGTTTTATTTATATTTTATAGTTAACATAATAAACATGAATACTCAGATTATGGAGATATTACAAATAGAATGATGTAATTGGGAATGATACCATAAAATGTCTGAATGCAAACCATTACAGACGAAACACAAAATAAATACAAATTACCCAAGTTATAATAATGTTCAGAGTTGAACAACATGTTAATAAGTGAGGTGATGTTGAGGTGAAAGTGTAAGGTGAACTACATGTTACTATGTGAGGTGATGTTGAGGTGAAAGTGTAAGGTGAACAAGAGGTGACTCAGGTAAGTATGTAAGCAGAACTACAGTTTTAAGCGTCATAACAACAATAATACACAACACCATTATTGTTGTAGATGTAAGAGTCAACTACAGCTGAAAGTGTATTGTGGTATATATTTGAGGCGGTGGTGTGGTGGTGGTGGTGCAGTAGTGAGTGTAGTAGTAGTAGCAGTAGTAGTAGCAGTAGTAGTAGCAGTAGTAGTAGTAGCATTAGTAGTAGAAGTAACACTAGTAGTAGTAGTACCAGTAGTAGCAGTACCAGTAGTAGCAGTAGTAGTAGTAATAGCTGTGATAGTAGTAGTAGCACTAGTAGTAGTAGTAGCAGTAGTAGTTAGTAGTAGTAGTAGTTGTAGTAGTAAGTTATGTGAGTAGTAATAAGTGTAGTAGTAGTAGTAGCACTAGTAGTAGTACCAGTAGTAGTAGTAGTAGTAGTACCAAGTAGTAGTAGAGTAGTAGTACCAGTAGTAGTAGTAGTAGAGTAGTACCAGTAGTAGTAGTAGTACAGTAGTAGTAGTACCGAATAGTAGCAGACGAGTAGCAGCAGTAGTAGACAGCAGCAGCAGTAGTAGTAGTATTAGTAGTAGCAGTAGTAGTTGTAGTAATAGTAATAGTAGTTATGATAGTAGTAGTAGCAGAGGTAACTCTTTGTTGCTATGTGATGGAGTCAAATGTTCTGAGAACTCGTGTTAATATTTAAGACACGACGAAGCTGTCTTTATTCTGTTTAATATGTCTAAAATGACGATTAAAGACGAAAATGACTTGAATCATCTTTAATTACTGAAGTAAAGTATTAGGATGAGTTCCCTTAAAAATAACTCTGCTGTTACATAGTTACCAAGAGTTACCTCTTCTTTTACTACTTCTACTGCTACTACTACCACCACCACCACCATCACCACTATCTCCACCACCACAGCTACCACCATCACCACTACCTCCAGAACCACAACTTCCACCACCACCACCACTATCTCCACTACCACCACGACCACCATCACCACTACCTCCACCACCACAACTACCACCAAAATCAATAAATCAATAAATCTATTTGGAATCTTTTACTTGTTGAGATTCACGAGGCAGAATGTTGGCTCGTACATGTAAGTGGAGACAAATAAGTGTGTAAATAACAGCCTTTAATAAACTCTGAGAGAAACATGTTAAAGTTATGAAGACCAATTATTACTAAATGGACTTGTACTTAATTAAGTGTTCTTAAGTGATTCAGAAAAGTGAATATTGCATAATTAACTACAACATCAGGTCTCAATAATGTTGTGCTTCTTGTTATGAGGATGGCAAAAAGGCAATGCAGGATACAAATTACAATAAACTTTTCAGAACAAACTTTTCATTTTACAACGGTTCTATCAGTCAGTCGTTGCACTCTTTGATAATGTGTGAAAATGTGTTCTACACTCACACTCATTTAGCAAAATATTGAGTATAATAAAAGGAAAAAATGGAATTAAACTCCAACATTTGAGGGGGACGTTGAGAGCTGTGAACCCCAAACACAGCATTTCCTCAGAGAGGAACTTAACTCTTCAAATGCAGCAACTCCATGAAGCACTGCCCATATATGATATTACAACACAAGTGTTTAAATATCAGTATATACAAAGATGTAATTACAGGGAGGACACACAGAAATCTGCGCCCAGTAAATACACCCGCCCGGGCAGGCTAGAAACATAGTCCAGCCAGAAGAGAAGAACTCCTCTACCTAGACCACCATGGAGAAGCCATTTATTGTTTATTTTAGTCGTCTATTTAAATGTCATATATTTTTAAGTTCTTATTTGAGTTTTTCTGTATTTTCATTCATATAAAAGTGTGATCTCTGTGTTTCTATTGTAACTTCCTTATCTATAATTTTATGTGTTATTGTGTTAAACATTGTGATATTCACATCACCGGTGTTATTATGTATAAGCGTAACATTTATGTTTCATATTATTCATAACAAGGTTATCGCTGTATCCTATACTATATATAAAAGAGCGACATTTGCTTTTCTTATTTTATTAGGTATAATATTGTGATCTTTGCTGCTCTGGTGTTACTAAGTATAAGCGTAACGTTTATATCTCTGGTATTACTGCATATAACCCAGTGATCTTTGTATTTCTGATAGCACCAGCAAAGGTTTTCTTATAGTCTAGGTAGATGCATCTCTCCATCTATTTCTTTATTCAATAGTTTCTCCTATAATAACTTTACAGATTATAAGTACAGGATTTTGTAGTCAGAAATTCAAATTGTTTAACAGCTGTTATGTTGAATCCACTTTTCTCTAGTGACTTTAACAATTTTATTACATCACTTATCAAGGAAGCAGCCTTAGTCTAAACCATCTGCATTGACACTTTCTTTACACTCTGGGACCCTTTGTATCATCTTACATTTGCCTGCATATGTATCCTCCTGTAATGTGTATAGTGCGTCTCCCCTTTACTTCACAAAGGCTTGCCTCGTCTCTCTCAGTATCCTCACCTCTAGCTTCCTACATCAATCCCTCCTCAGGATCTTATGTCCAGGAATTATGTCTTGCCTTCCCCACTGTCCGGAATATGAGAAATCTACATTAAATAAATTTATTCATAAAATTGATATGAGCAAAATTATTGGAGGAGATATGTCAAGGATTTTAGAAGCAATAAATGAGGACATTAACGAAAATATGCGAGGCCCAGTTACAAAGACTACTAACTCCAATAGACTGGTATCTTGCTCCTATATCTAGGCGTCTACCCTGGATGACCAGGCCAGTAGCAGAGCTGATAATAAAGAAAATAAACTGTTATCAAAGTTATATACAACATTTAAAAGACAAGGGCAGACCTTGCTGGATTGGAATTATGTCTTTTCTAACTACGGTCGAGACTTCCTGTGGAGGAATTACAGGAGCGGACTTCTAGATGGAATTACTGTTTCTTCAAAATTCACAGGTCAGACACCTGAAGTTACAAGACAACATGAACGTTCACCAAGACAACCATGAACGTTCACCAAGACAACCATGAACGTTCACCAAGACAACCATGAACGTTCACCAAGACAACCATGAACGTTCACCAAGGAACGTCGAAGATTAAACCTGACGTTATTCACAAAGACAACCATGAACGTTCACAACAACCATGAACGTTCACTTACAGTGTCATACTTACATCACAGTATATATTCTTTATTAATATATATATTTTTCAGTTATGTTGCAGAAAAAGCGTATGTCTGAACTATATATTGTGTGTACATGACTGCCAGATTCTTAATCTAATTGTCAACCTACATGAAAATTGTTATAAATATTTTTTTATGTTACTCGTCTTTTGTGATTGCAAAACTCACACAGATCCATAAATGCTCACACACACAAAAACTTTCGGTAGTGAAAACAACTCGGGAGACTCGGGAGACTCGGGAGACGGGAGACTCGGTCACCTGGCAAAAAGAAGTCTGGAGGTGGCTGTTACAACCCGGCCAGTACGACTGTGTTGTTAATGTCTCAGACACTATGTTGTGATGTACATATATTAGGCTACAATAGGTAGGTATATTAGGCTACAATAGGTAGGTATATTAGGCTACAATATATTTCAGTACGCCATGAAACTTGTGGGACAAGAGGTTTTAGAGATAGAATATTTTGAGGAAATGTCTGATGAAAATGATGAATTACTCGCGGAATTTCATTCTCGGGAGAAGTGATAATGAGATCAATGATGAATGTTGCACCGCAAGATAACATGAAGGAAATGAATATGAAGGCAAGGAGTGAAAGAAGCGAGTGTGAAGGGATTGCGTATGAAGGAATTGATTATGAAGGAAGTGGGTATGATGGAATATAGTAAACAGTGAGAATGAAGGTGAGTAAAAACACAGAGAAAGATGAAAGTGAATCTGAAGAATGTGAATATGAAAGGCGGGAGAATAAACGAGGAGAATATGAAGAACAGATAGTACGAAGGACGTATATATACAAGAAGTATGAAAGAAATGAATGAAGCAATAAGGGAACTTAGAATGAATGAAGATTTAAATGTATGACGAAGTTGGAATAAAGTACAGGAATAGTTAATGATTTTGTTCTGGGAGAGAACATGATGATTGTTGAAGTATGTGGGAGAGTACAGGATGATTGTTGAAGTATGTGGGAGAGTACAGGATGATTGTTGAAGTATGTGGGAGAGTACATGATGATTGTTGAAGTATGTGGGAGAGTACATGATGATTGTTGAAGTATGTGGGAGAGTACATGATGATTGTTGAAGTATGTGGGAGAGTACAGGATGATTGTTGAAGTATGTGGGAGAGTACATGATGATTGTTGAAGTATGTGGAGAGTACATGATGATTGTTGAAGTATGTGGGAGAGTACATGATGATTGTTGAAGTATGTGGAAGTACAGGATGATTGTTGAAGTATGTGGAGAGTACATGATGATTGTTGAAGTATGTGGAGAGTACAGGATGTTGTTGAAGTATGTGGGAGAGTACAGGATGATTGTTGAAGTATGTGGAGAGTACAGGATGATTGTTGAAGTATGTGGAGAGTACAGGATGATTGTTGAAGTATGTGGGAGAGTACAGGATGATTGTTGAAGTATGTGGAGAGTACAGATGATTGTTGAAGTATGTGGGAGAGTACAGGATGATTGTTGAAGTATGTGGAGATACAGGATGATTGTTGAAGTATGTGGAGAGTACATGATGATTGTTGAAGTATGTGGAGAGTACAGGATGATTGTTGAAGTATGTGGTGGAGAGTATATACAGGATGATTGTTGAAGTATGTGGGAGAGTACAGATGATTTAAGTATTGGGAGAGACAGGATGATTGTTGAAATATGTGGGAGAGACAGGATGATTGTTGAAGTATGTGGGAGAGTACAGGATGATTGTTGAAGTATGTGGAGAGTACAGGATGATTGTTGAAGTATGTGGAGAGTACAGGATGATTGTTGAAGTATGTGGGAGAGACATGATGATTGTTGAAGTATGTGGAGAGTAAGATGTTGTTGAAGATGCTAGGAGTCATGGATGATTGTTGAAGTATGTGGGAGAGACAGGATGATTAAGTATGGGGGCATGATGATTGTTGAAGTATGGGAGAGTACAGGATAGTGTTGAAGTATTGGGAGTAGTAATGATGATTGTTGAAGCATGGGAGAGTACAGAGATGGGTGTTGAGTGCCAGGATGTTGGAGTATGTGGGAAGAAGGATGATGGAGTTCTTGGGGAGTAAGGATAGGGATTGTGAGATGTGGGAAGTGCTATGATTGTTGAGAAGTATAGGAGTACAGGATGTTAGACTATGTCGGGAGAATACAGATAGGTGTTGAGCTTGTGGGAGGGTATAGGATGGTGTGATGGGGTGATCTGGGAGAGTGCAGGATGGGTGTTGTAGTGCTTTAGGAGACTATAGGATGGGTGATGAAGTGCACTGGGAGAGTATATGATGGGTGTTGGAGTGATATATGAGAGTTGGAGACTACAGGATGGGTATTGGACTAGGCTGCAAACCCGACACCGTCAGAGGAAATGATCGGAAAAAAAGCGAATAAGCAGCTTTAGGTATTTGAGGTTTCTGGCACGACAGTGAGGAAGACCAGACTCGTGTGAAGACGACGAGAAAAGGGATGGGCAGTGAACACATAATGGACTCCTACTAACGTCCGTTACTATCATGTATGTAGAAGGATCGTGAAGGTCATGAGAGGGAACAAAATAAGGTCATGAGAGGGAACAAAATAACGGAGGCAATGCGCATCACATTCGAGGATGGAACATTGGTCTCTGCATATAGGCGCTACACAGGGAAGAACAAGTTTAAAAAGAGTTGTGGGAGAGGCCACAGAATATATCTGCCATAGTCTAGTTTCGATAAAATTAGGGCTGAATAAAGGAGAGTTCGACGATCCGCCCCCACGAAAGATGAGCGAGGGTTTTAATGAGGTTCAGCCGGCTATGGCAAGTTGCTGTCAGGGAAGTAATGTGAGGTTTCCAGAACAGCCGACGATCAAACACAAGACTGAGAAATCTGACAGTGTCACGTTCGAGTATAGTGGAACCATACAGGTATTGCGCTTTAGTACTAGAAAATTTAAACCCACGAGTAGTGGCTCAGTGAGAAACAGTGTCGACAGCATTCTGGAGAAGCTGCTGCTAGGTGGCACTTAGCGCCAGCACAAGCTAGGTGGCAGTTAGCGCCCGCACAAGATATAGCAAGACCATCATAAAGTGATGACCAAACATTAGATGGGAGAACAGAGGCCAGAGTGGTGAAATACAGAGGAAGACAATGTATACACAAGTCAGCTTTCCTCTCTGACGAATATGAAAAGTCAGTTATAAGACACTTAGGAAAAAAATCAGAGGAATGAAAGAAACAAGCTATGATAAATTTGTAACCTGGATCTGACAAGCGTCAAGACTCCGACGGTCGATCTGATGATGTTCATACGACTTTGATTCATTCTTCACTGACATGACGAGATACTTTCCTGGATAGTTACTATCCACAAAACACGTGTAAGACACGTGTTGCATTTTATCTCCATTATTTCTCACTACCTTCATTGGACCCTTCCCTCATTGTCTTTGACAGATTCTTATCACCTGTCTGCTACAGTACTCTTGAGATAGATACTCACAAATACTCTTGAGATCTGAGGTCACTGGTATTAACCATTGTGAATTGTTTATATCACAAAACTCTGTGAATGCTCAAAATGCTACGTCTGTTACATTATGTGAAGCAGTTGATTGCTCTACATGTATGTTCTGTATGTTACTCTACATTTCTTGTGTCTTACTCAACCGTTCATATGTCTTACTGTACTGTTTTATGTGTTATTATTCAGCATTTACATTTTACTGTTGTTGCTTATTAATGAACTGTTGTTTTATGTTGCTCTGCTTTTTATGTTACTGCATATTTTTTTTCATCTTACTGTACCGTAGTTTGTGTTAATCTACCTTTCTTATACTTTTATATGTTGTACTTTTATGTTCCCTACTACATCTTTCACATCAGTGTCTCCCAGGATCCCATATCCCCCCAACTCTCCCCCATCTTCGGGCTTCCACCTTTCCTAAGGTACTCCCCTCTTTCTCTTATCTTTTGGATCATGTTTCCAGGTCTCCATCCGTGGCCCCCGGATGTCAGCCCTTCCACACTCCCCACTTCCAAGTTTTTTGGTGCTTCCCCTAAGATGAACTTCCTTCCTCACTTCCCCAGGTTCTGCATTTTCTTATTCATGTGATCCTGCTGCTAACTTGGTCTTCTCATAGCTGGTTTAGTCTGGTGTGGTCATAGGTGAGGTTATAGGTGTGGTCATAGTCAGGTGAGGTCATTGTCAGGTGTGTTTGTTTTTTGGTGCTTCCCCTAGTTCCGTGTCTCCAGAAGTCCATCTGTGTCCCCTCAGATAAAATCCCTTCCTCACTTACCCAGGTATGGTCATAGTCAGGTGAGGTCATAGTCACTTGTAAGACGAAGAATGAGGGAAGACATGATCGAGGTATACAAGTGGAAAATGGGTATTAACAAAGGGGATATAAATAAGGTCTTGAGAATATCTCTCCAAGAGAGAACCCGCAATAATGATTTCAAATTAGATAAGTTTAGATTTAGAAAGGATATAGGGAAGTATTGGTTTGGAAATAGGGTAATTGATGAGTGGAACAGTCTAACTAGTAGGGTTATTGAAGCAAGGACCTTGAGTAGTTTTCAAATTTAGGTTGGATAAATTCATGAGTGAGAGGGGTTGGATTTGAGTGGGAATTGCACATGAGTAAATAGAATTATCAAAGCTTATTTCTTGGGTAGCATTTAAGATTGGGTTGAACAAATATTCTGTTAGTGGGATGGAATGTGTAGGACCTGCCTAGTATGGGCCAACAGGCCTGCTGCAGTGTTCCTCCTTTCTTATGTTCTTATGTTCAGGTGAGGTCATAGTTAGGTGTGGTCATAGTCAGGTGAGGTCTTAGGTGATGTCATAGTTAGGTGTGGTCATAGTCAGGTGAGGTCTTAGGTGATGTCATAGTCAGGTGATGTCATAGTTAGGTGTGATCATAGTCATGTGAGGTCATAAGTAGGTGTGGTCATAGATAGGTGAGGTCATAGTTAGGTGTGTTCATAGTCAGGTGAGGTCATTGTCAGGTGTGTGTACGTGTGTTTTGGTGCTTTCCTTAGTTCCGTGTCTCCAGAAGTCCATCTGTGTCCCCTCAGATGAATTCCCTTCCTCACTTCCCCAAGTGTGGTCATAGTCAGGTGAGATCATAGTCAGGTGACATCATAGTTAGGTGTGGTCATAGTTAGGTGTGGTCATAGTTAGGTGTGGTCATAGTTAGGTGTGGTCATAGTCAGGTGTGGTTATAGTTAGGTGATGACATAGTTAGGTGATGCCATAGTTAGGTGATGTCATAGTTAGGTGGTGTCATAGTTAGGTAGTGTCATAGTTAGGTGGTGTCATAGTTAGGTGGTGTCATAGTTAGGTGGTGTCATAGTTAGGTGGTGTCATAGTTAGGTGATGTCATAGTTAGGTGATGTCATAGTTAGGTGTGGTCATAGTTAGGTGTGGTCATAGTTAGGTGTGGTCATAGTTAGGTGTGGTCATAGTTAGGTGTGGTCATAGTCAGGTGAGGTCATAGTTAGGTGAGGTCATAGTCAGGTGAGGTCATAGTTAGGTGAGGTCATAGTCAGGTGAGGTCATAGTCAGGTGTGTGTGTGTGTGTGTGAGCGCGCGTGTGTTTGCTTCCCCTAGTTCTGTGTCTCCAGAAGTCCATCTGCGGGCCCTCAGATGAACTCCCTTCCTCACTTCCCCAGGTTCAGCGGTTGTGGCCCCTCCCCAGTGACCTTGCTGGGTGGAAACTTGGTCTTGTCTAGCTGGTCTACTGCCGAGACTGTCCAGATGGGTGGAATTACAGGAGGGGACACACAGAAAACTGTGTCCTGTAATTCCACCCACCAAGACAGCCGCGAACAGTAGACCAGCTAGACGAGACTAAGCTGCCACCCAACTCGGCCACCAAGGTGAGGTTACTCAGTGAAAATCTGGAACATCTATTTATATTTCATAACGTTTTCATGCTAATTTATTTTGTTTTTTTAATTACGTAGCTGTATAACTGTTTGTGGATATTTTATTGTGTGTATTTCTCTGTTAGAATGTTAATATATTTATTCTCACCAAGATATCTGCAACAACAAAGTTATCAGCTTTCTGTTTTGTTGCAGTTCATTCATTGTTTTATGCAAGACACTCAAATGTCCACAAATAAGCATACATGTACACTCACAGATATTTATGCACGTCCGCACACGAACTCTACAAACATGCACACACATGCACACACATAAACACACACATGCGTGCACACAAACTACAACACACAATGCATTCATTACTCTCTAGCATGTATGCAAACTCAACATTCCCATGCACATGTATAGTATTTCACACTGACATTTGTGACAGATGGACTTGTTGGGTCGATGATACAAGCTGTCCACTCTTATGTTGCAAATTAAGTCATGCTTTATCTTACTTCAGAATTTGTATATAATATTTGTGTTGCTGCATAAATGTTTTATAGAAAGCTTAAGTACACAATATAATAAAAATCACTAGATAATAAAAATATGTGATGTTCTTTTTACCAACCTGACCAGGACGCCTCTTTGCTAATGTCTCCGATACTGTTTTATGTACTGTTATGTGTGAACGTTAGTGTAACACCATGAATGATGAGGTCTGTGGTCTGGTCTGGGAAACTGAAGGACCCCCGAATTCATCAACAGGTAAGTCCTCTTCAGGTGAATATATGTTATACTATTTAACACCATGAACGGTGTGATCCACTATGTTGTGTTTAATATTACCTCAGTGTTTAGCATATAAACTCATATTGGACTAAGTAGATTGTGACCTAAATGACCATCTTGCAGTTCATATTAAATATAGCAACATTCCATTTATGAATATCCATTCACTTCTAATATTTTTCAAGTGGTAGATCTTCATGTAAGATTGTAATTATTATACAACAAAGTATAATCATTCTGAGACGCCAGTCAGTTGTTGGTGAGGAAGCCGAGTAGAAAACATTACCAGAAATATTTATTTATAGTAGTGACAGCGACTCAGCAGCAAGATGTTAACTTAGATAATTATGATAACACAACTACAAAGTACTATCAATAATAATGATAACAAGAATACAAAGAGCCATCAATAATTATGATAATGCAAAGTACCATCAATAATTATGATAATACAAAATACAATCAATAGTTTACTAACAAGAATACAAAGAACCATCAATAATTATTAGGAAGTATTTTTTTTATATTTATTATATATCGATATCACCATTACAAAATATTAATAAAGATAACAGTAATGATATATTAAGTTTATTCAATAAATACATTTATGACAATATTGGTAATAAATTTTTAACCTAAAAAATAGTTGGTAAGAATTGTAATATAATGAAGAGGAATAACTGTGAAGATCATTATAAGTTGATTAACAATGCATTTCTTTTGTATTTATTATGAATTATGATGCATTTCAGATTACCATTAACTACATAAATATATTTGTAATGTTTCTATAATTTGAGGACAAACATTGAAAGTAAGTTAATTGTAAATAGTACAAATATAGCGATAATAAATTTATTTTGGAAAAGAAATCGGCACCTGCCAGATGATGATAAAACACTCACATATATAGACATGCTGATGATGGGCTCTAGTTCCAAGGAATGTGATGTACCCTGCCTTCCTGGGATCTCCCATTCCCCAGGTGCTATATAACACCGTTATCTCCTATAATATATATATATATATATATATATATATATATATATATATATATATATATATATATATTATATATATATATATATATATATATATATATTGTAGGAGTGAGGAAGAGCCAGTTTGTGAGTGTGGGGGAAGTTCGTGGGGCAGTGGGTAAAATGAAAGGGCAGCTGGGATTGATGGCATAAAGATAGAAATGTTAAAAGCAGGTGGGGATATAGTTTTGGAGTGGTTGGTGCTATTATTTAATAAATGTATGGAAGAGGGTAAGGTACCTAGGGATTGGCAGAGAGCATGCATAGTTCCTTTGTATAAAGCAAAGGGGGCAAAAGAGAGTGCAAAATTATAGGGGAATAAGTCTATTGAGTATACCTGGTAAAGTGTATGATAGAGTATTAATGAAATAATTGAGAGCAAGACAAAGAGTAGGATAGCAGATAAACAAGGAGGTTTTAGGAAAGGTAGGGGGTGTGTAGACCAAGTGTTTACAGTGTAACATATAGCTGAACAGTATGTAGATAAGGGCAAAGATATGATAGGGATATGATAGGGTGGATAGGGGGGCAATGTGGCAGATGTTACATGTGTATGGAATAGGAGGTAGGTTACTGAAAGCAGTGAAGAATTTATACGAGGATAGTGAGGCTCAGGTTAGAGTATGTAGGAGAGAGGGAGATTATTTCCCAGTAAAAATAGGCCTTAGACAAGGATGTGTGATGTCACCATGGTTGTTCAATATATTTATAGATGGGGTTGTAAGAGAAGTGAATGCGAGGGTGTTGACAAGAGGTGTGGGGTTAAAAGATAAAGAATCTAACACAAAGTGGGAGTTGTCACAGCTGCTTTTTGCTGATGACACTGTGATTTTGGGAGATTCTGAAGAAAAGTTGCATAGGTTGGTGGATGAGTTTATTAGGGTATGTACAAGAAGGAAATTGAAAATAAATATAGGAAAGAGTAAGGTGATGAGGATAACAAAAAGATTAGGTGATGAAAGATTGGATAGAGAGAGTATGGAGGAGGTGAATGTATTCAGTTATTTAGGAATGGATGTGTCAGCAGATGGGTCTATGAAGGATGAGGTGAATCATAGAATTGATGAGAGGAAAAGGGTGAGTGGTGCACTTAGGAGTCTGTGGAGACAAAGAACTTTGTCCGTGGAAGCAAAGATTGGAATGTATGAGAGTATAGTTATACCAACTCTCTTATATGGGTGTGAAGCATGGGTGGTGAATGTTGCAACGAGGAGAAGGTTGGAGGCAGTGGAGATGTCATATCTGAGATCAATGTGTTGTGTGAATATAATGCAGCGAATTCGTAGAGTGGAAATTAGGAGGAAGTGCGGGATTACCAAGATTATTATTCAGAGGGCTGAGGAGGGGTTGTTGAGGTGGTTTGGACATGTAGAGAGGCTAGAACAAAGTAGAATGACTTTGAGAGTGTATAAATCTGTAGTGGAGTGAAGGCGGGGTAGGGGTCGGCCTAGGAAAGGTTGGAGGGAGGGGGTAAAGGAGGTTTTGTGTGCGAGGGGCTTGGACTTCCAGCAAGCATGCATGAGCGTATTTGATAGGAGTGAATGGAGACAAATGGTTTTTAATACTTGACGTGCTGTTGGAGTGTGAGCAAAGTAACATTTATGAAGGGATTCAGGGAAACCGGCAGGCCGGACTTGAGTCCTGGAGATGGGAAGTACAGTGTCGGCACT
This sequence comes from Cherax destructor, assembly GCA_009830355.1. NCBI lineage: Eukaryota > Metazoa > Arthropoda > Malacostraca > Decapoda > Parastacidae > Cherax > Cherax destructor. The sequence continues at coordinate 36,437 of WNWK01013288.1, forward strand.
CTGAAGGAGGGGTGTTAATGTTGCAGTTTTATAACTGTAGTGTAAAGCACCCCTCTGGCAAGACAGTGATGGAGTGAATAATGATGAAATTTTTCTTTTTCGGGAAACGGCAGATGTGTTAATAAAAAAATATATATATACATTATTATATATATATATATATATATATATATATATATATATATATATATATATATATATGTCGTGCCGATTAGGTAAAACTTGCGATTTTAGCTTAAATAGCAACGCTCACCTTGCCATATAAGACAAGTGAAAATTTGTGTATGCAATAATTTCGCCAAAATCATTCTGAACATAACGAAAAAAATATATTTTATTGTGTTTGTTTATTATTAAATTAATGTTAAAGTATCTAAGATATATTTAGTTGGATTAGGCTAAATTAAATTGCGCTTGTTGTAATAAGGTTAGGTAGGTTTTCAAAGTTTCTCTTGGTACAAAATTATAAATTTTTACCTTAACATAAATGAAAAAAATATATCTTTAAACGTATAAGAGAAAATTTTAGAAAGGACTTAATTTTAGATGAGTTCTTGCTAATTGACCAGTTTTACCTAATCGACACGACATATATATATATATATATATATATATATATATATATATATATATATATATATATATATATATATATATATATATATATATATATATATATATATATATATATATGCAAGAAAACCACTATGAAAAAATAGAAGAATTCCAAACGCTTTCGTGACTACTCACATTATCACACTCAGAAGTTTGGTATGGCAATGGGAAATCCTCTTTCACCTGTTCTTAGTAACTTATATATGGAATTTTTCGAAACAAAATTGCTTAACACTATCCTTCCCAATAGAGCTAAGTGGTATAGATATGTTGATGATATTTTGTGCCTTATGCCTAAGGAAGTAGATATAAACCATTTCCTTGTTAAATTAAATAGCTTAGCTCATTCTATAAATTTTACTGTTGAATTCGAAGTAAATAACTCATTGCCCTTCCTAGATGTTTTTATTATTAAGGGTAACATTGATTTTAAATTTAAAATTTACAGAAAACCTACAAATAATTGTTCCTATGTACACTATTACTCTTCACATCAAGATAGAGTTAAAGTGTCGGTTTTTTCTTCAATGTTTTTGAAGCTTTACGTATTTGTAGTCCAGAGTTCATAGATGAAGAAATCTCTAAAATTTATGAAATAGCTAATGATTTAAAATACCCAAGAAACATAATTGATAAATCTTTTAAAATAGCTAGGAATACTTTTTACAATCCAAAAGGGACAACCAACCTTATTCAACCAAAAATATGTTGGTTCTCCCTTACCATGAAAACTTGGTTGATATGCCTTCCTTTCTTAAGAATTTTAATATCAAAGTTGTATTTAAAAATCTTGATACAGTAAAAAGACTTTTGATAAAAATTCCCCCAAAATGCTGATGGATGTGTCTATAAGATTCCCTGTAAAATATGCGATAAAGTTTATTTTGGTCAAACTGGTAAAAGTCTTGAACTAAGATTAAAACAACATAAATATAGCATTAGAACTGGACAAGATTCTAATGCTCTATTTATTCATGTGAAGATTTTAACCATCAATTGATTTTCAAAATGCTGAGAAGGTTGTATCAAGCAAGTCCATGGTTGAGAGAAATATAATAGAATCATGTTTCATTAAAAGCAGTTTTGAAAATAATATGAATATTTCTTTTGGTTTATATAAATTGGATTCATTTATAATTAATAAAATTTGGGAAGAATTTAATAATAAATTGGACTAATCTTAATTCTTGGGAAGAGTTTCAGGTCCTTTCTTATTTTCCTCTTCACAGAGTCGTGCGATGTTACGCTACTGTGAGGTGTGTCTTTGTTAGTGTGATGTGACTGTGAGGTGTAGTCTCGCCCCTTATATAAGCCCTTCTTGTCATGTTTCCTGTTATAGTTCCTTGATAATGTGAGTAGTCACGAAAGCGCTTGGAATTCTTCTATTTTTTCATAGTGGTTTTCTTGCATATTTTGATATCACCTGTTTACTGTGATCTTTTTGCATATATATATATATATATATATATATATATATATATATATATATATATATATATATTTTTTTTTTTAAAAAAAAATATATATATATATGAGTGTATGTGAAGGTCATGTGTTCAAGGTAATGTATTTCATCCAAATTTAATATGCTTCAGGAAAAAACACAGAAATGTGAGGATTCAAAAAAGTCAATGTTATTTGTAATACATCCACGAAAGAAAAGCTTATCAAGTTTTCTTTGAATTATTATTCCTCTTTAGTTTACATCAACTTTCAGTTCTAATATACATTCCACTATACATTTTAACCAAGCTTTTATCACTTCCTTCACTCCAATTACATATTCTCTCCACACATTTTAAAACTATATTACAATTCTTGTCAATAAATGCTTATGTATCTTTGTTCATAACTTGTTGCTTAATCCTCCCCAAAATTTGCTCATCACTGTAATCTCTCACTTCCAGACATACCTCAAGATTGTAGACAAATGGTTCAGAGAACCGACAAGTTGATAAATTAGACATATTTGCAACAATTGGGTATCTTTACTGAGGAAACGTTTTGCCACACAGTGGCTTCATCAGTCCATACAAAGGAGAATTGTGAAGAACAGGAGGAGTTCCAGGTAATCAGTCCATCACCAAAGCGTGTAGTAATGCTTATGAAAACAAAGGAGAGTCATTTTTCTCATTAAATCAATTATCTGTCATATCATTATTGATTATTTTTCAAATAAACATTAATTTCCAAATAAATACCTTATTTCATCACTGTCCCAATTAATATGCTCACTTCTGTTAAGATACAGGGACTTTAACTGGTCCCAATAATTTTCATGCTTTATTGAACTTCTACGTGCAATGAAAGTTCTCTGCATATTCTCCAGGTCTGAAATTTTGCCTGCCTTGAAAAGGGCCGTTAGTGTACAGCAGTACTCTAACCTAGAGAGAACAATCCATTTGAAAAGAATCATCACTGGCTTGGCATCCCTAGCCCCTTGAGAGTCCGTTCCGTAGTTCTACGGCTTTGAAGCCAGGGTCCAAGCCGTAAATTTGGGCATAGATATGAGAGAATGCATCTATGTGGTAAGTGTGCACCATATAATACAAATTCTGCAGCACGCAGTGCATGAGAAAAAAACTGCGACCGTGTTTTTTGGATTAAACAGCAAATTTGGCGGTTGTTGTTTTTATTGGTATGGTTTTTACGATTGTATTCGCGGTTTCTTGGTTTCATTTTATGGAATAGAAGATATATTATAGAAATAGAGCTAATTTTGATTGGTTTTAGTACTGAAAATAGCTTGAAATTGAGCTCAAAGTAGCGGAAATGTTCGATTTTTGTCGATGTTCAAGAGTAAACAACTCATATCTCGCGTCCAATATACGTCAGCTGGTGAGTCTAATTTACGTTCACAAATGCGCTGATATTTATACAATTATTACAATACTGCATAACAGCAAATCTACTATTTTTTGGTGTGAATAATAATAGAATTGGCCGAAAATATGACTCAGTGTGGACAAAATCGCCGATGCGTAAATATCGTTGACAGAACAAAATTCGCAAGAGCGTAATATCGTCAGATTTTGATTAAATTTCGTACTTTTTCGTTTTAGTTCCTTCAGAAAAATATTATCAATTCATCAAATAATATTTTTTTTTTTAAATTCTTGGACCCAGTGTGGAATTTTCAGATTGGGGGTCTGGACCCTCAAAGGGCTAGTTTTGAAGGTTCACATTATAAATCACCATTTTCCTAGTAGATGTGATAGAAACGTCATTACAAAATTCGCCGTCGAGATGTACATAGCAGCGTCCAACATCAAGATTACGAATACAGCCTCGTGACAGACTTTTCCTCAAGCAATTTCCTCTCATTAACACAGAGTGCCAACACAAGATCACCAATCACAAAGCACAAAAGAACTTCCTACCTAAATTTTATCTTCACCACAGAACCTGTCTTCTTTACCCACTCACTACCTGACATGTTTTTCCACGTGCCACTCCCTCGTATGCGGAAAAGTGCAACCTTCCCTATACTGGACCACTATGGCAAGGTCCTGGATGCTCTGGAAGATAAACAAAATGGAGATGCAATATACACATACTTTCCAAAAGCCTTTGACAAATGTGATCATGGTGTAATATATAATAGGAAAACCCGTCTACGGCGATGAAAAATGACAGGGAAACCCATCCAAGGAGATGAAAAATGACAGAAAACTATCCAGGGCATCGAAATATGACAGGAAAACCTGTCCAAGGAGATGAAATACGACAGGGAAAAATGTCCAGTGCGATGGAATATGACAGGGAAACCCGTCCAAGGCGACGGAATATAAGACCCTGACCAGAGCGATGGTATATGACAGAGAAGCCTGTCAAGGGAGGTGGAATATGACAAGGAAACTTGACAAGGGCGTCCAAAAATGACAGAGAAACCCGTCCAGGTGATGAAATATGACAGGAAAATCTGTCCACATCGTCGAAGCATGACAGGTAAACCGTCTAGAGCAGTGGTTCTCAACTCGTTTCAGCCCATGGGCCACAACACAATTATAAAAATATCGTGGACCATTTCATTTTTTGAGTAATGACATATAAAGGCAAAGCAAAGACATATCGCTGATCCACACTTTATTGTCGATAAATTTAAGACTATATACACCAATCTTCAGTTTATTACCAAATATGGTGAACGTTCTGTGGACCACCCAAAATGTCACCATGGACCACCAGTGGTCCATGGACCACCAGTTGAGAACGATGGAATATGAAAGAGAAACCTGACTAGGGCAACGAAATTTGACAGGAAAACCTGCCCAGGGAGATGAAATATGACAGGGAATCTCGTCCTGGGCGATCAAATATGATAACGAAACCCGTCCATGGCGATGGAATATGACAAAGAAACCTGTCCAGGGCGACGAAATATGACTAGGAATCTTGTAAAGAGCGATGAAATATGAGGGGGAAATCTGTCCAGGAAGACAATAAATAACAGGGAAACCTGTCCTGGGTGAAGACATATGACAGGAAAACCTGTCCAGGGCGTTGAAATATGACAGAGAAACCTGTGGAGAGCGTTGAAGTATGACAGGGAAACCAGTCCAGAGCGATGAAATATGACAGGGAAACTTGTCCAGGATGACGAAATATGACAGTGAAAACTGTCCATGACATTGAAATATGACATGGAAATCTGTGCAGAGCGATAAAATATAAAAGGGAAACCCGTCCAGAGCGATGAAATATGACAGGGAAACCTGTCCAATGCCATGGAATATGACAGGAAAACCTATCCAGGGAGACGAAATATGAAGAGAATCCTGTCTAGGGCGATGAAATATAAAAGTGAAACCTGTTCAAGGCGATAAAATTTGACAGGGAAACCCGTCTAGGGCGATGGAATATGACAGGGATTCCTGTCTAGGGCGATGGAATATGACAGGCAAGACTCACGAAATCGTAATGACACGATTGCAAACAAACCATACCACGGGTGGGGTTCGAACCCGCGGTCAGAGCTGGCCCAGTGGCTTACGCGACGTTCTGGAGTTTTGAGACTCTCTGACCGCGGGTTCGAACCCCACCCGTGGTATGATTTGTTTTCAATCTTGTCATTACGATTTCGTGAGTCATGTTGATGGCTTTGAGGGGACTTGAGCTAGAGTTCGTCACTGCCATACATTTGTGGACACAGTGGTGCCTATGCTAACCCTCCTATGGTGTAGAAATATACCTAGTTGGATGAATCTTATTGAAGCTAGCTGGCCCAGTGGCTTATGCGATGGTCTGGAGTTTTGAGACTCTCTGACCGCGGGTTCGAACCCCACCTGTGGTATGGTTTATGACTGGCAAATTTGTCAATGACGATGAAATTTGACCAGGAAATCTATCCAGGGCGACGAAAAATGAGAGGAAACCCATCCAGGGAGATAATAAATGACAGGAAAACATGTCCTGGGCGTTGAAATATGACAGGGAAACCTGTCAAAAGCGACGAAATATGACAGGGAAACCTGTCAAAAGCGACGAAATATGACAGGAAACTGTCCAGGGAGATGAAATATGGCTGGGAAACCCTTCCATTGCTTCGAAATATGTCAGGAGAACCTGTCTATTGCGATGAAATATGACAGGAAAACCCGTACAGGGCGAGGAAAGATGACAGGTAAACCTGTCCAGGGCGATGAAATATGAACGAGAAACCCGTCCATTACAACGAAATATGACAGGGAATCCCGTCCATTGTGATGAAATATGACAGGGAAACCCGTCCAGGGCGATGGAATATGACAGTGAAACCTGTCCAGGGCGATGGAATATGACAGTGAAACCTGTCCAGGGCGATGGAATATGACAGTGAAACCTGTTTAGGGCGTCGAAATATGAGAGGTAACCCCATCCAGAGCGATGAAATATGACAGAGAAACCCTTCTAGGGCGATGGAATATGACAGGTAACCCTGTCGAGGGCGATGAAATGACAGGGAAACCTGTCCACTGCGACGAATTATGACAGGGAAACCCGTCCAGGGCGATGAAATATGACCGAGAAACCCGTCCATGCAACGAGAATATACAGGAGGAAACCCATCAATGCGAGAAATATACAAGGAAACCCGTCCAGGGCGATGGGATATGACAGTGAAACCTGTCCAGGGTGGTGGAATATGACCGTGAAACCTGTTTAGGGCGTCGAAATATGAGAGGTAACCCCGTCCAGAGCGATGAAATATGACAGGGAAACCCTTCTAGGGCGATGGAATATGATAGCAAAATCTTTCCAGGGCTATGGAATATGACAGAAACCTGCCCAGGTTGTTGAAATATGACAGGGAAACCCATCCATGGCGATGAAATATGACAGGTATCCCTGTCGAGGGCGATGAAATGACAGGGAAACCCGTCCAGGCCGATGAAATATGACAGGAAAACCCGTCTAGGGCGACGGAATATGACCGGCAAACCCGTCCAGGGCGACGAAATCTTACAAGGAAACCCATACAAGGTGACGAAATATTACAAGGAAACCTGTCCAGAGTGAGAACAATGACAGGGAAACCTGTCTGGGACAACGAACAATGACAGGGAAACCTGTCTGGGACAACGAACAATGACAGGGAAACCTGTCTGGGGCGACGAACAATGACAGGGAAACCTGTCTGGGGCGACGAACAATGACAGGGAAACCTGTCTGGGACGACGAACAATGACAGGGAAACCTGTCTGGGGCGACGAACAATGACAGGGAAACCTGTCTGGGGCGACGAACAATGACAGAGAAACCTGTCTGGGGCGACGAACAATGACAGGGAAACCTGTTCAGGGCTACGAAATATTACAGAGAAAAATGTCCAGGGCGACGAAACGTTACAGGAAAACCTGTCCAGGGAGATGAAATATAAGAACATAAGAAAGAAGGAACACTGCAGCAGGCCTACTGGCCCATGCATGGCAAGTCCAATTCACCCACCGGCTAAAGCCAATGGCTTAAAACGTTGCATGACATTGGCAAACCTCTCTATGGAGATTTCATCTGGAGTACATCTGGTGGCAAAGCATTTGAAACCATTTTGACACAGGAATTTGTCATCTTCTGGTGTCTCTAGGATTAATTTTAATGCTTGGTGTATGCTGGAAGGCTTAGTAAATTTATACGCCTTAAGTTAGCACCTTGAATTCAGAATTCTCCTGATTAAGTTCTTCAGTAAGTTCCTCTGCAGAACAGTCTCTCATGAAACTGTTTATTCTTGCCACAAAGACAGTTCGTTGTGCTTGATAGCTGTCAGCTGGAATGGGGATGATACCAAGATTATGTAATTTATCAAGAACATCATTCTTAAGCAATTGGAGTAACTCCTCTTCAGAAGAGAGGAGAAGTACTGCACCAGAGTGAGTTTGAAAAAGATCTACTGGTGCAACAGTGGAATTTGTACAAATACATTCAAGTATTACTTTCTTAGACTTCTGATTGTCTGGGACACGTATTACTCGAATTCTCATCATGATGCCCAGGAAAGTACATCTGACATATAAAGTTTGCTTTAAAAAAAAAACTTTCCTTTGTGTCAGTCCAAAACATGCTAAGTCAGCTGACTTATGAAGGTCAGCCCCTAAGACAGCCTACCCTCGAGAAGTGAGGGGGACAGCCTATCCTCGAGGAGTGAGGGGGGCAGCCTACCCTCGAGGAGTGAGGAGGACAGCCTACCCTCGAGGAGTGAGGGGGACAGCCTACCCTCGAGGAGTGAGGAGGACAGCCTACCCTCAAGGAGTGAGGGGGACAGCCTACCCTCGAGGAGTGAGGGGGACAGGGCCCAAGGCAAATATCGGCAATATTTAAAAAAAAAAAACACGGGCTACCTGAAAGTCAAAATGCCTTGTTTTAAATCGCCAAAGGCGAAGTTGCCGAAAAAGAAGAGGATAGGAAAGGCAGAAGGATAGCAGTGTAAGTAATGTGTTTGTGAGCGGGCCAGTGTCAATGTTGGGGTGGGGTGAGGATGGGGTGATGGGAGGGAGAGGGGGGAACAATAAAGCTAGTCACTGCCTTACCCTCTTGAAGGGATGGTGCTCTTGAAGGGATGGTGCTCTTGAAGGGATGGTGCTCTTGAAGGGATGGTGCTCTTGAAGGGATGGTGCTCTTGAAGGGATGGTGCTCTTGAAGGGATGGTGCTCTTGAAGGGATGGTGCTCTTGAAGGGATGGTGCTCTTGAAGGGATGGTGCTTGAAGTGACAACAAGCAAGTTTTCCTCTCAGCTCTGATCAAAGAATTACTCAGGATAACCCAATAAAAAACTTGGTCTCAGAGCAGAAACGCCGACGTCTTCTCTCTACGCCGTCAACGTGAAGACCGTGTATCGTGTATCTGTGTATGTGTATCATACAGTGATGCAAGGTGCTATACAGTGATGCATGATACTACACAGTGATGCAAGGTACTACACAGTGATGCAGGTACTACACAGTGATGCAAGGTACTATACAGTGTTGCAAGGTACTACACAGTGTTGCAAGGTACTACACAGTGATGCAAGGTACTACAGATTGATGCAAGGTACTACAGATTGATGCAAGGTACTACACAGTGATGCAAGGTACTACACAGTGATGCAAGGTACTACACAGTGATGCAAGGTACTACACAGTAATGCAAGGTACTACACAGTGATGTAAGGTACTACACATTGATGCATGGTACTACACAGTGATGCAAGGTACTACAGAGTGATGCAAGGTACTACACAGTGATGCAAGGTACTACACAGTGATGCAAGGTACTACACAGTGATGCAAGGTACTACACAGTGATGCAAGGTACTACAAAGTGTTGCAAGGTACTACACAGTGATGCAAGGTACTACAGAGTGATGCAAGGTACTACACAGTGTTGCAAGGCACTAAACAGTGTTGCAAGACACTACACAGTGTTGCAAGGTACTACACAGTGATGCAAGGTACTACACAGTGATGCAAGGTACTACACAGTGATGCAAGGTACTACACAGTGATGCAAGGTACTACACAGTGTTGCAAGGTACTACACATTGTTGCAAGGTACTACACAGTGATGCAAGGTACTACACAGTGATGCAAGGTACTACACAGTGTTGCAAGGTACTACACAGTGATGCAAGGTACTACACAGTGTTGCAAGGTACTACACAGTGATGCAAGGCACTACACAGTGATGCAAGGTACTACACAGTGATGCAAGGTACTACACAGTGATGCAAGGTACTACACAGTGATGCAAGGTACTACACAGTGATGCAAGGTACTACACAGTGATGCAAGGTACTACACAGTGTTGCAAGGTACTATACAGTGATGCAAGGTACTACACAGTGATGCAAGGTACTATACAGTGATGCAAGGTACTACACAGTGATGCAAGGTACTACACAGTGATGCAAGGTACTACACAGTGATGCAAGGTACTACACAGTGTTGCAAGGTACTACACAGTGATGCAAGGTACTACACAGTGATGCAAGGTACTACACAGTGTTGCAAGGTACTATACAGTGATGCAAGGTACTACACAGTGATGCAAGGTACTACACAGTGATGCAAGGTACTACACGGAGAAGGTAAGTGGAAAACAAGGTATTACACAGTGAAGAAGCTTGTTACACAGTGAAGGGATAACTTAGTGTATGTGTAACACAGTAGAAGTATTACACAGAGAAGTGAGATATAACAGTGTGTGATGGTATACTTTATCACTTTTCTTAAAGGTTATCTGCAAAGATTTAAATGCATAAAAGATCACTTGTTAGTTTTAACCACGAAATAATTTAACACAACGCTAACGTTCATGTTGCTACTTTATACAGCTGATCACTAGCTTTCAGCAGCTCTCTCTTTCTTACACGCTTTCCTTTGTTTTTATTTTCTCCTGTACTCTCTTTCCCTTACATCACTTACTGCCACTTATTTAAGAAGCTGGGATTGATGGGATAAAGATAGAAATGCAGGGGGAGAATATAGTTTTGGAGTGGTTGGTGCTTTTATTTAATAAATGTATGGAAGATGGTAAGATACCTAGGGACTGGCAGAGAGCATGCATAGTTCCTTTGTATAAAGGCAAAGGGGACAAAAGAGAATGTAAAAATTATAGGGGAATACGTCTGTTGAATATACCTGGTAAAGTGTATGGTAGTTATTATTGAAAGAATTATGAGTAAGACGGAGATAAGGATGAACAAGAAGGCTTTAGGAAGTGTAGGGGAAGTGTGTGTAGACCAAGTGTTTACAGTGAAACATAGGTGACCGGTATTTAGATAAGGATAAAGAGGTTTTTGTGGCATTTATGGATTTCGAAAAGGCGTATTACAGGGTTGAGAGGATAGTGAGAGAGAGGGAGATTATTTCCCAGTAAAAGTGGACATTAGACAGGGATGTGTGATGTCGCCATGGTTGTTCAATATATATTTATAGATGAGGTTGTAAGAGAAGTGAATGCTCAGGTGTTGGCAAGAGGCGGGAGGTTAAAAGATAAATCTAACACAAAGTGGGAGTTGTCACAGTTGCTATTTGCTGATGACACTGTGCTTTTGTGAGAGTCTGAAGAGAAGTTGCAGAGGTTGGTGGATGAATTTGGTAAGGTATGTAAAAGAAGAAAATTAAAAGTGAACATATGAAAGAGTAAGGTTATGAGGATAACAACAAAAATTATTTAACGAACGACTTGATATCAGATTGGAAGGAGAGAATATAAAAGAAGTGAATGTATTAAAATATTTGGGAGTCTACGTGGCAGCAGAAGGGTCTATGAAAGATGAGATGAATCATAGAATTGATGAGGGAAAAAAGGTAAGTGGTGCACTGAGGAGTCTGTGGAGACAATGAACGTTATCCACGGAAAAAAAGAGGGAAATGTATGGGAGCATTCTTATACCAACACTCTTATATGGGTGTGAAGCATGGGTGGTGAGTGTTGCAGCATGGAGAAGGCTGGAGGCAGTGGAGGTGTCGTGTCTGAGGGCAATGAGCGGTGTGAATATAGTGTAGAGAGTCCATAGTTTGGAAATTAGTAGGCGTGGGGCTACTAACAGTATTATCCAGAGGGCTGAGGAGGGGTTGTTAAGGTGATTTGGACATTAGAGAGGTTGGAAAGAAATAGAATGACTTGGAGAGTGTATAAATCTGTAGTGGAATGAAGGCAGGGTAGGGGTCGGCCTAGAAAAGGTTGGAAGGAGAGGTAAAGAAAGTTGTGTGTGCGAGGGACTTGGACTTCCAGCAAGCATGTTGAGCGTGGTAAATTGGAGCGAATGGAGACAAGCAGTTTTTATGACTTTACGTGGTGTTGGAGTGTGAGCAAGGTAACATTTATGAAGGGATTCAGGGAGACCGGCAGGCCGGACTTGAGTCCTGGAGATGTGAAGTACAGTGACGGCACTCTGAAGGAGGGATGTTAATGTTGCAGTTTTATAAATGTAGTGTAAGCGCACCTCTGGCAAGACAGTGATGGAATGAATGAGTGTTTCTTCTTTTTCGGGTCACCTGCCTTGGTGGGAGACGGCCGATGTGTTAATAAAGACTCGATCTCATCATCTGTAAATGCTTTTTCGTAGCTGGAATGAATTATTCATACTACATATATTTACAAACAAATTTGTAATATTTTGTTCTTGAAATTTCATTTACATCTTACCTATTAACTATAATCTACCTCTGTTCTACATCATTCTCTTTATCCTTCTGTAGATCCTACTGTTGTGTCCCTGCCCAGGAGACCCAAAGAATATTTGTGATTAATATATATTATTTTCTATTCACTTAATATTATATTGCCGATATCATTATTAATTGCTAAAATTATACTATTGTGTTTTATGCTATTATCTGTCCCTATAATTTTAGCAATGAATATATGTAGGATGTCGTTTACTGATTTAAGTTTGGGACTACTGTCCTAACTACCATAGGGTAGTTGAGTCAATTGGTCTCTCGGGTAGAGGTCATATTCCGAGTTGACGTCCGGTTGAGAGGCGTTGTCTGAAGCAGTTCCAGCCCAACTCTAGCCTTGAATCGTCTCCTTCCCTTCACTACTCTAGGAATCCATGAAGTACAGAGTCATTTCTGTACTTAGTTTCTGAAAGCTACTGAGGTTGCGAATTTCTTTGCCATTTAATCGGATCTAATAGGGTTCTCTAAGTGTTACAGTAGTCTTGATTTTAATCGATCCAGATTTATATTCAGTAAGACGGGAGTGAATGCACAACAGTTTGTGGGTAAAGGAGAGTGGGGTTACTAGCCCTTTGCTCCAGGCATTTTAGTCGCCTCTCACGACACACATGGCATATGGAGGAACAATTTTTTCCCACTTCCCCATGGAGATAAGAGGAAATAAAGAACAACAAGAACTATTAACAAAATAGAAAATTCAGATTGGTGTGTATATATATATGCATGTACATACATGTGTAGTGTGACCTAATTGTAAGAAGAAGTAGCAGGATATATTTGTTATCCCGCGTGTTTATGAGACAGAAAAATGACACCAGCAATCCTACCATCATGTAAAACAATTACTGGTTTCCGCTTCACACTCACTTGGCAGGACGGTAGTACCTCCCTGGGTGGTTGCTGTCTACCAACCTACTACCACAGGACGGTAGTACCTCCCTGGGTGGTTGCTGTCTACCAACCTACTACCACAGGACGGTAGTACCTCCCTGGGTGGTTGCTGTCTACCAACCTACTACCACAGGACGGTAGTACCTCCCTGGGTGGTTGCTGTCTACCAACCTACCACCTAGTTACAATATATTATGGTAGATGGGCGGGCTTCTAATAGTGCGTATTTTAGACGACTGATTTATCAAATTAATTGTTCGTAGGTGTTACTAAAAGAGAATTCATGTGTCTAGGAGACATCCGAGGAGTTTGGGATAAACCTCTTAAATGTATATAGCCTGTGGAAGTTTTTCTCTTGTAACAATGAGTTGGATTATTGACAAAAATTCCTTTTACTAGGTTTCTTGTAAATCATAATCAGGATATAATAATCTGACAAAATTAGTAACTTAATATTTTTAATATTAAATTGTTTTAAAGAAATAACAAATATTCTCTTTTGATGAAGATGTAACAAGATTCTTCAGAATAACAATGACCATAAGTTTACTTTACAATTTTGAATTTTGGCACATTTCGTCCAAGTGACTTTTCCATAGTCACCAGACGTAATTAACCATATTTACATATATATATATATATATATATATATATATATATATATATATATATATATATATATATATATATATATATATATATATATATTATATATTCTAGAGATTCCATTGTTGACAGAACTGTTTGAATATAAGTACAACACTAGTTTGTACATCTGTTCTCTAATAATCAGTGGATTCAAGTGCAAAAAATTAAGTGAGAAATTAACCAGTTTATCGAAACATAACAAACGAATAACAGACAAGCACACCGCTGAGACCTTCAATAGAACTCTTATAGGAGTATTAAAGTCATAATTTAATAAAGATCAACGGAAACACAAACGATGTTCCAGTAAAAATTTGTTCCGCAAATCTTCTTTTTTTTATTATAAAGTGTGAACTGCAGAGTCCGCTTTTATACTCATTACTTTTTATAGAGAATTTTTTATTCACTAATACTCTTATAACGAGAGAAAATATTACTGAAAACTGATGTTGTGTAGTTAATTAACAGTTTGTGCTGTATAACCCCTGTGGTTTAGCGCTTCTATTTGATTATAATAATAATTAACAGTTTGAAATTTATCATCTAAATCGTCCGTGGATATTGACCTACAAACACAGGTAGAAATTATAGATTTTCATAACTTTTACAAGTGCAGCAAACAATCCGCTTCTTGAATCTCAACAAGTCAAATATAACAAAAAAATAATTAATGATGACAATATATGCTTCATTTTACGGCAAGAAATTAAAAAAAAATGGATCCCATAATTTGAAAACTTATTTGAGAACCAGTGCCAGAAATGATAGGGAGAAACTTCTCTCTTAATGGTAAATGTGTATTCTCACTGTGTATTTAAACTGAAGTGCAAGAAATACATATAAATTATTTCACACAATACATTTTCAACTGCTGAAAGTCAATTGCAAATTATCCTCACAACTTTTATTACAAATCAATTAAAAATTAAAGTATGTATAATTTTACTGTTTGAGTTCTTCAATGTCCAGGACGCGACCTTGTGCACCTTCACCCGTGCACCTGAGCACCTTCACCCGTGCACCTGTGCACCTTCACCCGTGCACCTGAGCACCTTCACCCGTGCACCTGTGCACCTTCACCCGTGCACCTGTGCACCTTCACCCGTGCACCTGTGGACCTTCACCCGTGCACCTGTGCACCTTCACCCGTGCACCTGTGCACCTTCACCCGTGCACCTGTCCACCTTCACCCGTGCACCTGTGCACCTTCACCCGTGCACCTGTGCACCTTCACCCGTGCACCTGTGGACCTTCACCCGTGCACCTGAGCACCTTCACCCGTGCACCTGTGGACCTTCACCCGTGCACCTGTGCACCTTCACCCGTGCACCTGTGCACCTTCACCCGTGCACCTTCACCCGTGCACCTGTGGACCTTCACCCGTGCACCTGTGGACCTTCACCCGTGCACCTGAGCACCTTCACCCGTGCACCTGTGGACCTTCACCCGTGCACCTGTGTACCTTCACCCGTGCACCTGAGCACCTTCACCCGTGCACCTGTGCACCTTCACCCGTGCACCTGTGGACCTTCACCCGTGCACCTGAGCACTTTCACCCGTGTACCTGTGCACCTTCACCCGTGCACCTTCACCCGTGCACCTTCACCCGTGCACCTGTGCACCTTCACCCGTGCACCTGAGCACCTTCACCCGTGCACCTGTGGACCTTCACCCGTGCACCTGTGCACCTTCACCCGTGCACCTGAGCACCTTCACCCGTGCACCTGTGCACCTTCACCCGTGCACCTGTGGACCTTCACCCGTGCACCTGAGCACTTTCACCCGTGTACCTGTGCACCTTCACCGTGCACCTTCACGTGCACCTTCACCCGTGAACCTGTGCACCTTCACCTGTGCACCTTCACCCGTGCACTTGTGCACCTTCACCCGTGCACCTTCACCCGTGCACCTGTGCCTTCACCCGTGCACCTGTGCACCTTCACCCGTGCACGTGTGAACCTTTACCCGTGCACCTTCACCCGTGCACATGAGCACCTTCACCCGTGCACCTGAGCACCTTCACCCGTGCACCTGAGCACCTTCACCCGTGCACCTGAGCACCTTCACCCGTGCACCTGAGCACCTTCACCCGTGCACCTGAGCACCTTCACCCGTGCACCTGAGCACCTTCACCCGTGCACCTTCACCCGTGCAACTGTGCACCTTCACCCGGTCACCTGTGCACTTTCACCCGCGCACCTGTGCACATTCACCTGTAGTTTGTCTGGCACATTCGCCTGTAATTCACCTTGCTTATTCACCTGTAATTCACCTTGCATGTTCACCTGTAATTCACCATGCATGTTCACCTTTAATTCACCTTGCATATTCACCTTTAATTCACCTTGCATATTCACCTGTAATTCACCTTGCATGTTCACATTTAATTCACCTTGCATAGTCACCTGTAATTCACCATGCATGTTCACCTTTAATTCACCTTGCATGTTCACCTTTAATTCACCTTGCATAGTCACCTGTAATTCACCTTGCATGTTCACCTTTAATTCACCTTGCATGTTTACCTTTTATTCACCTTGCATGTTCACCTGTAATTCACCTTAAACGTTCACCTGTAAATCATTATGAAAGTCACACATGTAAATATAAATTAGTAAACAGAACTGAGACGGTGTCACGTGATCACAGGTTGAACAACAACTCTCGCAAAAACTAAATTAATGGTCACTATGATGAACTAACATTAGACAAGAACAATATTTACTTTTTTGTGTGAACAATCTAAGAACAACACCAGTGTTCCAGTTCATATTAATAGTCAGTGTTGTGCATGAACACTGACATGAACACTGACATGAACAACAGTATTGTTCTCATTTATATTAATGTTAAATATGGTGAGTAGAAAGAAGCAAGATCGCAGAGTCTTCTCTTAAAGCTGTGTATAGTGTTGGCCTCCGCCACCACTTGATCAAGTGCAGTCCACTTAACATCACAGACTGAGAAAGTACTTATATATACTCATATGTACTGATATGTACGAACATAAGTATCCAAGCGTAGTAAGGTAGAACGGCCCTTACGAAAGCCATATTGACTAGTGGAGACTATTGTGTGTCTCTAAATACCACATCAAACGTCTATTTACCAGACGTTCCATCACCTTGCAAACTGCACTGGTAAGAGCGATGGGACGGTAGTGGGAGGTATCATGTCCCGTAGTACCCGGTTTGTGGAAAGGGAGAACAATGACAGATTTCCGCAGCTGGGGAAGAACTCCTTGTGGCCAAATAAGATTAAATAGTTGTAAGAGGACTGCAAGGGCTGACTGATGTAAATGCTGTAGCATACGAATATGAATTCCGTCAGGCCCAGCTGCCGATGATTGGTAAGCGGAGAGTGTTGCCTCTAACTCTCTGGCAGACTTTGAGGAAAGAAACGAGGGGCATAGATGGAGCCCCTGAGAAATGCGGACAAAATGATTACCAATTTCGGTGGCATGATCAGGAGAAGAGTGGAGGTGAAGTGCCTCTCCAAACTTCAACCCACACCAAGTAAGGTTAATATTACCAGGAGTAGAAATTAAAGCACATCAGACACCAGGAACTCGAGTTTCGCCTCAGCCCGCTAGATGGAAGTTCGGGCAGTAACACGCTAATGGTTCCTGGCCGTCTGAACAACCATAACCCCACTTAAAACCGGCCTAATACTGTGCAATTTTCTGGTGCACACTCAGAAGCGAACGTACTGGAAGCTTAGGCTTCTTCATTGGTTGGAGGCAGGCTTCAACGGTAGACAGCTTTGCTCTATGGACAGGGAACGGGCGGTTCCACTTATCCCTGTCAAAGACCTCCAAGCTCAGGTTTACTAACTTTTCAACGGTGTTCCAGGTTTCTTCTACATTACTGGGAGGGCAGAGCATAAACAGCAGGTGTAAGGAAACGTGCCGGGATCGATTCATGTGAACAAGTGCCAAAACAGGTAAACAAAGGAATTGTTATCAATTAGTTTAACCTGTTTTGGAAATGTAATAGATGCCGGCACTGGTGAAACACTGAGCATGTTTCCTTACACCTGCAGGGCAGGTAGTAAGTAGTAGTAGTTTGCGACCATTGTCAGCCTCAGAGTTATCTCTGAGTTACCAGACCCTGCCAAGCAGAGGCCAGTGGTTCGTCTTTAAGGTCCATAACCCCCTTCCGCTTACTGTGTTTTAGAGCTTTTCCCAGGTCCATGTGTCAGAAGCTCTTCTGTGTCCCGTCAGATATTCTCCCTTCCAAACTTCCTATCCTCCACTCAGTAATCTTGCATCTAAGTCTTTCCCAGGAACATGTGTCCAGGAGTCCATCTGTGTCCCCTCAGATATTCTCCCTTCCCCACTTCCTATCCTACACTCTTCCCTGAGGTCAGCAGTCCCACCCCAGGTCTGTGGTTCCAGGTATTTACCCTTCACCACTTCCCTGAGGTCAGCAGTCCCATAACATAACATTATATAACAAAACATAACATTATAAAACAAAACGTAACATTATATAACAAAATATAACATAATATTAAAAAAATAACAAAACACGACGGTTTTCCGTATCATATTCCATCGTTCAGGACGGGTTTCCCTGTCTTATTAAATCGTTCAGGATGGGTTTCACTGTCATATTCCATCGTTCAGGATGGGTTTCCCTGTCATATTCCATCGTTCAGGATGGGTTTCCTGTCATATTCCATCGTTCAGGACAGGTTTTCCTGTCATAATCCATCGTTCAGGACAGGTTTCCTTGTCATATTCCATTGTTCAGAACGGGTTTACCTGTCATATTCCATCGCCCTGGATATGTTTCCCCGTCACTTTCCATCGTTCAAGACGGATTTCCCTGTCATATTCCGTTGCATTGGATGGGTTTCCCTGTCATATTCCATCGCTCTAGGCGTGTTTCCCTGTCATATTCCATCGTTCTGGACGGGTTTCCCTGTCATATTCCATCGTTCTGGACGTGGTTCCCTGTTATATTCAATAGTTTAGGACGGGTTTCCCTGTCATATTCCATCGCCTTGGATTAGTTTCCCTGTCACTTTCCATCGTTGAGGATGGGTTTCACTGTCATATTCCATCGTTCTAGACAGGTTTCCCTGTCATATTCCATCGGTCTGGGCGGGTTTCCCTGTCATATTCCATCGTTCTGGACGGCTTTTCCTGTCATATTCCATTGTTCTGGACGGGTTTCTGTCTCTCATATTCTGTCGGTCTGAACGGGTTTCTTTCTCAAATTCCTTCGTTCTGGTTGGGCTTCCGCTTCATGTTAAGTCGTTCTGGACGGGTTTCCCTGTCATATTCCATCGTTCTGGACGGGTTTCCCTGTCATATTCCATCGCTCAGAACAGGTTTGTGTGTTAATTTACATCGCCCTGGATTAGTTTCCCCTGTCACTTTCTATCGTTGAGGACGGATTTCCCTGTCATATTCCTTCATTCAGATCGGGTTTCCTTGTCACATTCCGTCGCTTTGGACGTGTTTCTATGTTATATTCCATTGTTCTAGACGGGTTTGCCTGTCATATTCCATCGTTCTTGTCAGGTTTCTCTATCATATTCAATCGTTATATAAGGGTTTCTCTGTCACATTTCATCGTTCTGGACTGGTTTCCCTCTCATATTACATCGGTTCGAACGACTTTCCCTGTCATATTCCATCGTTCAGGACGGGTTTCCCTGTCATATTCCTTCGTTCAGGACGGTATTCCCCCTCATATTCCATTGTTCTGGACAGGTCTC